>JABUQX010116172.1:7500-25000 GCA_015478945.1 Trachelipus rathkii | reverse complement strand
CTTCCTCCTCTGAGGAAGGAGAACTCTCATGATTCATCAATCTTCGCAGTCTCATTCCTAACACCAGGCTTTACAGCTCTGTTCATTCTTACATTCTTACCTTGATATTACTGGTAAAGTCTCGACCACACTTCCATCGTTTATATTTTCACTTCCTATAATTTTAACACTCAAACGACGAGCATCGATTTATGTTAGGATTTATTTGTCGGAATTTGAGTTATTGATTTTTGGCTTGAGCATCCCAACTCTGGTGGGTCCAATGTGTGATTGTGACCTTTTCCATTGGTCACATTTTTTTAAAATCTAACTACTAGTGATTCATAATTTTAATAATATAGAAAATTATTATGGTGGTAGTGAAAATATAAAATAAATTTCAGTATCATTTATTAATTAGCATAATGTGCTACTTTCCCTTCAAAAATACCAGCTATTCAAAGTTTTGTCCAGCTTCCAGTCTTGCCAGTTTGGGTCTCAAGATGTCCTCCCTGAAAGAAAAGAGCCTTTCCACAGCGATATAGAATGGAATGGGTGTGTGATTTTTGGGAAATGGTTGATGGAGATCTGTTCCCACACAAAATTTGAGTAAGACATTCCTTCATTTCCTTTAGTATCCAGTCAAGTATCGACAAGTCTCTTGACATTCTTCTCGAGACTAGCAGAGCTGCTACTACTCTCTATGTTACAGTTTACTGTTAAAGAATATTTATTAACGAAAGCTAAAAGTTAATGATGTTTGGAAATTAACCTCAGTTAATGGTTCCTTAAAAAAATTAAGTTCATTATTTATTAACTTTATCGATATATATATATATATATATATATATATATATATATATATATATATATATATATATATATATATATATATATATATATATATATATATATATATATATATATATATATATTTATACTATATATATATATATATATATATATATGTATATATATATATATATATATATATATATATATATATATATATATATATATATATATATATATATATATATATATATATATATATATATATACCCTTATAATATATATATATATATATATATATATATATATATATCATATATACATAACTTATAGCATACATATATAAATATAATATATATAATAATATATAATATAATATCATTATATATTATATATAATATATATATATATATATAATATATATATATATATAACATAGCAATAATATATATAATATATATATATATATATAATAATAACCATATCAACAACAACATTGTAACAATAATAACAACCAGCAATATAATATGTAATATATAAAATATAACATAATATATATGTAATAATAATAATAACAATAACAATATTAATAATAATATCTTATATATCTTTATATATAATATATAATAATATATATATATATATATATATATATATATATGTATGTATACAGTTTTATGATAGGCTAATTTCACTTGGATTATGTTATGAACTTTTTTTTGACCCCTGTGTTGCTATTAGGTGTTAAATCCACTTATATTAAAAACACTTTACTTTACTAAAACTTTTTTTAAAAAAAAAATACATATTTACAAAAGCTATATATATATATATATATATATATATATATATATATATATATATATATATATATATATATATATATACATATCATATATATATATATATCTCTATATATATATACACAGAAATCACTATGAGCTTTCGTCAATCTTTTTCTTCTCTTCAGATACTACAGTAGAGCTTACTGTGGTGGCCACTCTGGAAGAATTAAAGGTGAAACAGAAACCATGCAGTGTTTCATGCTCTATCTTAATAGCAATATATATATATATATATAACTAATATATATATATATATATACCATATATATGCTATATATATATACTATATATATATATATATATATATATATAGTTTGTAGATATGTATTACAAAAAAAAAAAGGTTGTTTATGTAAGTAAGGGTGTTTTTGAAATATAAATTGTTCTCCAATAACAACACGAGGAAAAAAAAAAAGTTCATATATATATATAAATATAATATATGTAATATATATATGTAATAATATATATATATGTATAACCTATATATATATATCTTTTATATATATATATATATAATAATATATATATATAAATAATAATAATATATGTATATGTATGTATAATATATATATATAATAATAACAATAACATAATAATATATATGTAATAATAATATATATATATAATATATAATAATAATAATAATATATATATATAATAATATATAATATATATACTATATAATAATATAATATATATAATATATTTATGCATATATGTATGTATACTATAGCAATAACTTAACCAACGTATATGTATAACTAATAGCAACCAACCAACCAGCAACTAATAATATATGTATAATAATATAATAATAATAATAACCATATGTACATAGCCATATCTTTCATCAATCATCATCCACCTCCTTCCCGGATGGGTTGGGGTCCAACTCGCATGCGCCGCAGGCAGAGGAAAGTAGAAGAATAATATATGTCGAAAAAAAGCCCAACCCCCTTACCGTTCCGTTCCCTTTATACCCTTAAATGAGAACTCGTCGCACTCAAAAAAATATATGCTAGTGTTTTCGCGAAATTACGATGGACCCTCACTGTGGCATCTCGTCAATCTAGGGCTCATCTCCTGTGCTAGGCCTGCAACCATACCCTTCACAAACTCTGCCAAACTCACATTCCTCTCTTTCATGCATTCCTTTACCGACTCAATCCACTTTTTCTTTGGTCTCACAACTAATCGATTCCTCAACCACACTCACACTACAAATCAGCTTAATCACCCTCAAATCTCAATCCTTTCCATATGACCAAACCATTTCAATGTATTGTCGTTTTACTCCTTACTTAACACCACACAACTCTCTAATAAGTTCATTTCTCATGTTATCGATTCTTCTCACACCTAACACAAGCATAAGATTGTTCATTTGAATAGATTGAACCTTTGATCTATACCTATTCAGTTCATACATACTTACCCCTTATATAAGGTACTATATATATATATATAGTTATATATATATATATTTTTATATTTTTATATAAATATATATATATATATATATATATATATATATATATATATATATATATATAGATAGATATATATATATATATGTCATTCCTCATTTTATCGATTCTTCTCACACCTAACACAAGCATAAGATTGTTCATTTGAACAGATTGAACCTTTGATCTATACCTATTCAGTTCCCTTTATCACTTTTACCCTTATATAAAGGTACTATATATATATATATATATATATATATATATATATATATATATATATATATATATATATATATATATATATAATATATATATATATATATATATATATATATATATATATGCTATATATATAGGTAAAAAAGAGTGCCGCCCACACGGAACGGGGGCTCGGATCAAAAAAAAAAAAATTCACAGGTTAAACTCTATGATACATAAATATATGTTTTTAGGGGCGAAATGAATTTTTTTCCTGACCTAACCCTAATTTCGCCCTAGAACATGTAATAAAAAAAAATCATTTCGCCCCTAGAACATATATTTATGTATCATAGATGCTACCTGTGGAATTTTTTTTTTATCCGACCTCCAGTTCCGTGTGGGCGTTAAGTAACTTTATATATATATATATATATATATATATATATATATATATATATAAAAAACCATATATTTATATATATATATATATATATATATATATATATATATATATATATATATATAACATATATATATATATATATATATATATATGTATATATATATATATAGCATATAATATATATATGTATACATATAAATATATATATATAATATAATATGTAATATATATAATAATGTATATATATATATATGCGCGCCTATATAATATGGCATACCAACCAATATATAATATATATATTATAATAATAATAATAATAATATATGTAATAATAATAATAATAATATAATAATAATATATATAATATAATAATAATAATAATAATAATATATATAATATATGTATAGATAATATATATATATATATATATAACAATAACGTAACTCTTAGCAATACATAATAATAATAATAATAATAATATATAATAATAATAATAATAATATAATAATAATAAGCATAATAATAATAATATATATATATATCATCATCATCATCATCATCATCATCATCATCATCATCATCATCATCACCATCATTATCATCATCATCATCATCTACCTCTTTTCCCCAGATTTGGGGTGAGATGTGTAATATACACCGGAAAAAGAAACGTTGTAGAAGAACAAGACGTAAATCGAAAGAAAAGCCCCTTACCGTCCCTTCCATATCCTTAAGTGATAACTCATCGCAGACAAAAAAAAATCTATCATTGGCTTAACGAGACCACGACGGAATCTCACAGTGGCATCTCGTCAATGTAGGGTCCATTCCATTTTACCAGGCGGCCCACATCCATAAATCTTCAGAAAACACCACCATTTACTCCTGTTATGAACCTTTCTTCTCGTCTGCCACACTCACATTCCTTTCAATCTGATATTCCTTTACTGATTCAATCCGCTTTTTCTTCAGCCTCCAAGATGATCGATTCCCAGCACACTCACCCCTATACATCCGCTTAGCAAATCGACTATCATCCATCCTTTCCATATCTCAAAATCATCTTAATAAACTCTCGTTTATTTTCTCATTTACGCACTTCACACCACACAACTCCCTAATAAATTCATTTCTCATTTTATCGATTCTACTCACATGTAACACACCTCTAAAATTATCCATCTGAACAGATTACACTTTAGATCCATACCTCTTATTCCACACCATAGTTTCCCTACTATGCATTAACGCAGGTAGCAACATATTCTCATGTAAAACCTTAGAGCCCTCAAGACTTAATCCCTTTGTATTCACAAAGGATTTAATTGCACCAGCCACCTTCCTACCTTTCACAACTTTCCTACTACACTCTGCATCATCCGTTCCCTTTTCATTTAGCAGATATCCTAAATAATTAAACTCATATATTTTTTCCAATTGCTCTCCATCCAACATGGCTTTACACCGCGGACCTCCTCACTCACTAAGGTGACCTTTCTTTTATCTACATTTACTTTCAAACACCTCCTTTTATACACCCTGCTAAACCCCTTTAAAAATCCTCTCAAACTCTCTTCAGATTCGACATACAAAACCAAATTATCCGACTACAATATGCGGGCACATTCCATTCTCTTCCATCTCCCATTAGTCCAAAACCTTTCCCTACCACACCTACCTCTAATTCTTTCATCACCCCATCCATAAACAAATTAATAACCAAAGAGACATAACATATCCCTGTCCCTTTATTATTAATATTAAACCATTCACCTTTGACTAAATTAATTCTCACACACGCTTCAATATCGTGATAATACTTTTGATTCCATTGAAAACTTTACCATAAACACACTATATCACTAACACTTGCCATAAAGCTTCCCTATCAATCCCGTCATACTCCTGCTGTAGCAAGTTTATTAAACCAAAATGTAATATATTTTTTCTCCCATTTTCTCAATCATCTGTTTCAATGTAAAAATCTGATCAATACACTCTTTACCACTTCTAAATGCAACTTGTTATTCGGCAATCAGCCCCTCAGTCACTCGACGAACTCTTTCCACTAAAAATAATACCAGCATATATCTTCTCTACAACACTCATTAAACTAATTCCCCTATTGTTCATTCAGTTTCCTTTATCCTCTTACATTTATATAAGGGTAATAATACAGCTCTCCTACATTATATATATATATATATATATATATATATATATATATATATATATATATATATATATATATATATATATATATATATATAACTCTTTATATATATATATATATATATATATATATATATATATATATAACTATATATATATAATATATATATTAGTGGGACGATTATGAAATTTTGCCGATGACGATAACGATGACGGTTATAGTAAATTTTGACGAGATGGCGATGACGATGACGATGACGATGACGAAGACGATAACTGATGACGATGATGATGACGATTAATTGAAAAAATATATTTAAAAAAAAATTATCTCTCTCTCTCTCTCTCTCTCTCTCTCTCTCTCTCTCTTTCTATATATATATATAATAATAATATATATATATATATATATATATATATATATAATAATAATAATAATAATAATATATAATAATAATATAATAATATGTAATATAATATAATATATATATATATATATAATCATATAATAATAATATTTTATAATTCGAAAAAATGATAACTAACAAAAAGAATAATAATAATATAATAATAATAATAATAATATCATATATATTATATATCTATATATTTATAATAATAATATGTATATATATAATATATGTATAATATATATATATATAATATCTATATATTCTATATATAATATATAATATATATATAATAATAATATACTTTTTAATACTAATAATATCATAATATATATATATATATATATATTTTATATATATATATATATGCTATATATATATAAATATATATATATATATATATATATATATATATATATATATATATATATATATATATATATATATATATATATATATATATATTAAAATATATTAATATATATACTCTTTCTTTGCTATATATATATATATACCACAAGGCTACCTACCAAACAGAGATTCGGGGTTCAGCTAATGCGAAATTATTAAGCGATGAAAATTTTTGATTCCATGGTTTCTTACGATAATAATAATAATAATAATAATAATAATAATAATAATAATAATAATAATAATAATAATAATAATAATAATAATAATAATAATAATAATAATAATAATAATAATAATAATATGGCAACTAAAATCATAATAATAATAATAATAATAGTAACAATAATAATAAGAGTGCCACGATTAAGAATAAGAATAATAATAATTCTAATAATAAATATTGATATTAATAATAATAATAATAATAAATAATAATGGTGTTAGTAATAATAATAATAATATTTGTAATATATATTAAATAGAATAATAATAATAATAATAATAATAATAATAGTAATAATAATAATAATAATATTAATAATAAATAATAAAAATAATATTAATAGTAATAATAAAATAATAATAATAATAATAATAATAATTAATGAATGAAAAGTATTTATTAAGGGAAATGAGGAGACATGTTTGTGTTCCGTAACGATTTCTTAAAATTCAAGAAGTGGCTGTTCCTCATATATGTATAAAATATTTAGACCAGGGACTTAGATGTAAGGTTTCCAAGTTTTCAGGTGATAGCAAATTGGCTACCTCAATTAGGAATAATGATGGATGCATAAATATTTAAAAGATAAGGAGTGAGCTGTAATCGTTGATGGACCTAGCAAAGTTCATTTCTTCGGCTAAATCTTTCTCTCCTCATAAACCATGGTTTGATCGTGCTTTGTTCTCTGGTCATTCAGGCTACAGACAGTGCCAATGCGTATCAGGGAGTGGAAAAATTCTCGTTCTCAATCACTCTCGCTAATTTCATTCAGCAAGAAAATAATACGTTTGCAAGGGATACTCTTCGACGGGCAAAGCGGGCTTTCATCAAGAGCTGAAGTGCGCTAACTACTCTTCTCCCAGCCAAATCTTACGGCCTCTTTTGCCAAAAACATCTCTAGCAACTTCTGTAAATCTCCTTTCCTCTGATGGTTTCTGTTGTTGAATTTCAACTGAAAGACCAGCCCAGCTCTTCCCGGCCTCTGCACCCTGCTTTCAACCCTAGACGATTCTGTCATTTCTCTTTCATCCTCCTTCTCCTCTCAGATTTTTCCTATGTCTTTGCCTGTGATTGCATTTGATCAGGTGCAACCTGAAATCTATGAAGGATAGGAAGACGGGTGCCCAGATGGCATTCCTCCACAAGTTTTGGGGGTGTGCTTCCGTGCTATCCCAGCCCCTCGTTCAACTATATACTCTATGTCTCAATACTAGCACTTTCTCTTAGTAGTGTTGGAAGCTCGCGCATGTCCAAACCTATTCCGAAAAAAGGTAGCTGCTCTGACTGCTATAACTCTGCTTTGTATTCTATCTAAGATCTTTGAAACACTTCTCAGCTCTCATTTCTTAAATTATCTGGAAACTCATTCCCTTCTCCGATAGCCAGTACGACTTTCAGCGCTCGAGGTTCTTCTGGCGATACTGCACTTCCTATCTATCCGATTTATGGTTTCAGCTCTTAGGAACTACGGGAGACTTGCGTGGTGACGCTTGACATATCCAAAGCATTTGACCAGTATGGCGAAGCGTCACTGCTTCTCCCCCTCCTTTAGGTTTCCTCTTTCTCTTTGCTTAGTCATATGTCTAGCTTTCTTTCAAATCTCTAAATATTTGGCTGTTGTTGTTGGGGCGACTTCTTCTTTTTCTGTCAATAGTGGTGTTCCTCAGGGGTTTTTGTCATTATTCCCTACTTTATTCCTACTTTTCATTAATGATCTCTCACCTGCTCTTGTAATTTTATTCATTCTTACCGATGACTCAACCTTTCATTCTTTAACTCATTTCAGTTCTGCTTCCTCTTTTACTCTTAGAATTGCCTCTCGTCTTTATCTTTCCTATTCTCTTCTCGCTGATCTGGATGAAATTTCCGGATGAGGTCGTCTCAACCTTGTGAAATTCAATTCTTTAAAAACCCAACTTCTGCAAATCTCCTTCTCTAAAACACATTTTAACTTTCTTCCTTCTCTTTCGACGGTTCTCGTCTCTCGTTAACAATATAAACATCCTTGGCCTTAACATAAACAAAAAAATGTCTTTGAAACTTCACGATCACAACGGTTGCTAGTTCGGCCTCAAAAAGAAACTGCGAGTTCTGTTTAGACTGCGAGACTTTTTTCTTCTTCTCAGTTGCACTCCAGCTAGCCACAAAGGGTCTCATCCGCCTTGTGGAGTACTGCTCTCATATCTGGTGGATCTGTGGGGGCTCAGGTTTCACCCGGCTTTTGGATAGGGTCGAGTCAAAGGTCAAAAGGCTTATAAACTGTTCTGTTGGTGATTTATCTCTATTCTATAGGCACCCCAACGGCTGTTGCTCGAGGGAACTATCATTTGCGTACCACCACCTTTACACGACGCCCTCGTAGCACAAAGGATGCTGTGTACATGAGTTTTTGTGTTGATATTGGTAACTCAGGCTAGTTCGCTGTGGTGCTATTTCTTTCCCGCCACCTCTGTTCTGTGGAATTATCTTCCATCTTCTGTATGTCCTGTTTAATTTAATCTCCCTCACTTTAAAGCCTGCGTCTGTGCTCATCTGCGTAATTTGCACTAGAGGGTGAACTTTTGAGCGTACTACACCCCCTCCTTGAATAGGGCTCTGACAGTGAGTGGTGGTGACAACTGTAAAAAAAAATCCTTAGGTGGGCAGATATGTGGCAAATGAACTAAATCCCCTACTCACCCCATCCAAAACATCATTCAGATTATCCCAGAAAATCGCACTCTTCAACATTACCCTCAGATGGACCATATGTCGCAACCACACATACCTTTACCTATTCAAACTTAAATTTAACCTTTAGAATACTAGCACTCACACACACAAAATCTACCATAGCTCTCTACCACAAGTCACTCATCAGGATTGCAAATCTTTCTATCCCCCTCTCATTCCTTTCCACACCAACACAAACACATTTCACACCACACCACTCATTTTCATCATCTTTCCCTTTCATCTTTGTTTCAGTCTCAGCTAGCAAATCAAATTTGCCCTTTCTAAGTACATCCATCACCTCTCTCCTCTTCTCCACAACATTTATTCCTCTGATATTCCATGTTTCCATACGATTCATACATTTTTGCTGAAAGATAGAACGCCGCTTACGGCGATTACGACCTTCTCTGAGCCATGCATTAGTGGGCAGCCAACCCAACTACCACCATCACTTAGTTGCTTCTACGACACGCAAGACATACACGATGTCGGGGATTTTTCTCCCCCACACATAGGGATATAAGGGATATAGGGATGTCTGTAAGATGTAGTCTAGAAGAGGGTGTGGATATAAGTATGTGTATATGATATGTGGATAAAAGATGTTGTATGGAGGATGAGTGTGGATATGAACGCAGAACAGAAAGGCGAACCATTAGGCACTTGAATGTCATATATACCAAAATCAAAATGGGTATATATATATATATATATATATATATATATATATATATATATATATATTTCACTAGTAAATTATATATATATATAAAAAAATAAATATATATATATATATATATATATATATATATATATATATATATATATATATATATATATACATATATATATATATATATATACTTTCTAATATATATACTACTCTTATATATATATATATATATATATATATATATATATATATATATATATAACGTATATATATATATATATATATATATATATATATATATATATATATTATTGAGTTTTTATATCCCAAATTCTTAATATTTGTTCAATTAATCGGCAAATAATCGGCTGAAATTGACGATGACGATGATACGATGACGATTGAAAAAATATGCCGATTTTACCGATGACTGATGATAATTAATCGTCCCATCACTAATATATATATATATATATATATATATATATATAACTATATGTGTGCTGCTATATGCTCGGTGCTGCTGTATGGCACGTTTGCTAACTCTTCACTACTCATATATATATATATATATATATATATATACATATATATGCAAATATACATTACAGAACTATCATTAAATGTGCCCATTGCAACAAGATAGAAAAACAATAAAAGAAAGCTCCGTAAAAGTAAAAATATAATATATATATATATATATATATATATATATATATATATATATATATATACTATATATATATAATAATAATAATATATATATATATATATATATATATATATATAACAATAATAATATAACAATCTTTTCTTCAACTATATATTTATAACTCTTATTGAGTTTAATATCATCAAAATTCTTAATATTTGTTCACCTTATCGGCAAAATAATCGGCAAAAATTGACGATGACGATGACGATGACGACGATTGAAAAAAATATGCCGATTTTGCCGATGACAGATGACGATGATGATTAATCGTCCCATCACTATATATATATATATATATATATATATATATATATATATATATATTTATTTTTATATATATATATATATATATATACTATATATATATATATAACTATACATCAATATATATATATATATATATATATATATATATATATCTAAGCTTTACATTACAGAACTATCATTAAATGTGCCCCATTGCAACAAGATAAACAATAAGAAAGTTCCGTAGAGTAAAAGCACTAAAAGTATAGCAGATTATCATTGACTACTTTGCAGTGAATTTGGAAGAAAATATCAGATACAGATGAACAATTATATCAAACACTTTCTTGCAAAAACTGAGTAGCATTAGATTTATGAAATCTGAAAGTATAAAAAATATATATATATATATATATATATATATATATATATATATATATATATATATATATATATATATATATATATATATATATATATATATATATATATATATATATATATATTTTTTTTATATATATATATATAGGGTGACTTAAAATTATGGTAAAAATTTTTGGTAACTAATAAGAAATGCAAAAATAAAGGTAATAGTTCCTATAAAGGTATGATGTAATGTGCTTTTTCCGTTTGGCTGTCTGTATGTGTTTTTAAGTATATATCTTGTATCTAGAAAACCAAGTTAGGTACAAACTTTAAATCTAAAAATGGCGGACGTTAAAAGTATTTGAGGAACGAATAACTCATTCGGAATAGGAGGTGTAAATAAACATATTATTATTATTGTATGATAGTTTTAATTTTGTACAACATAAACATACTATTTCTAAAGCACCTACAAAATGATATCAAAAGACTAAAGATGATTTTGAAATGACCTCCGTTGTTCCCAATACACGCGTCCTGGTCTTCTCATCGATTGTCGGACCCGTTCAAATATTCCAGGAGTTTGTTTGATCGTTTCAATTCCGTTCATAATCCTTAATCGTAGGTCTTCAACGGTGTCGATTGGAGAAGAGTATACTAAGGTCTTTAAATGTCCCCAAAGATAATAATCCAAAAAGGATTTGGGTCTGGTGACCTTGCTGGCCACGGAACTGGGCGACCTAGACCTCCATTGATTGGGAAAGGTCTCATTCGGGTGTTCGAACTGCAGAACTAAAGCGTGCAAGAGCCCAATCATACATAAACCACATGTTTTGACGCAACTGAAGAGGTACATCATTAAACAAGGTACGGAGCTCATGTTTCAAAATTTAAGTAGATTATGCCATTAAGCCTGGGAGGAAGCTCGAACATAAGTACATGATCATGTAAAATTCCTGCCCAAATGTTTACTGAAAACTGATGTTTTGAACGATTCTGTTTAATGGCATGAGGATTCTCGTCTGCCCAAATTTGTTCGTTATGAACGTTAACGATAGCTGTTCTTGTAAAGTGAGCCTCGTCGGTAAATAAATCCTTCGTTAAAAAGCTTGGGTCAATACATTTGTTCAAAAACCATTGACAAATAACAACACGAGGAGCATAGTCACGTGGTAATAGAGTATGCACCTGATGGACGTGGTACAGGTGTAACTGTTGCTCGTGTAGTAACCTCCAAATACTAGATTGGTTCGAATTAAACTGTAGTGACAATTCTCGCGTGCTCTTTTCAGGATGCTCAGAAATTTCATTAAGAACTAATTCTTCTAAATCAACAGTCCTAGTAGATCGGGGTCTGCCTGCATTAGTGTGCTCTTTGGACTGCAGCAAATACCCTTTTTCAGACAGGCGTTGATGAATAGTGGCAAAAACCTTGCGCTCAAATTCGGTTAGGATATTTCTCTTGGTACAAGCGTCTTGCTTCAGAACTATTGCAGCGTGCCATCCCATACATTAGATGCATGTCAGCGTAGTTCAGAGTATGAATACTCGTGGTAATTACGTTTCATATTCAATAACGAAAGAAAAACGTAAGAGACACACACAGTCAATAAGTTACATTGTAATGCCTAACACAAACAGACAGTGCATTTATTGTATACAGTAGTTGGTTGTTTTGGTCAGCAATGTGCTGAAATGTTTAATGGAAGGGAGTAGCTATTTGTGGAAGAGTTGTTATTATTATTTAAATGAGATGTTTCCAATTACTAAAATTTACATTCTCCCTTTTTAATAGTCATAATTTATTAAATGTGATACCATTTGATTCATATGTTATAGGTGTTTTTGGTTCCCTTAACATTTTAACCCTAAGTCATCCCTTTCATGGAACAATGCTCAAATACTTTTAACAGCCGCCATTTTTAAATTTATAGTAAATTTGATACTTCTTTTTGTCGTCGTTATTAGCACTACACACAACAGCAGTCAAACCAAATATAGGGTTTGTAACCTACTTGGTTTTAGTGTAAAATATTTAGTAAAAACACATACAGACAGCCAGACGGAAAACTATATTACTGTCTATACCTTTTAAAATTTTTAAAATTTTAAAATTTTAAAATTTTTAAAATTTTTAAATTTTTAAATTTTTACCATTATTTTGAATCACCCTATATATATATATATATATATATATATATATATATATATATATATATATATATATATATATATATATATATATATATATATATATATATATATATATATATATATATATATATATATATATTTGGGATGCACTGGATCTCCGGCTCCGGCTCCGTCGTGCGGAGTTCCGGCCTTTTTGAAGATCTCCGGCTCCGGCCGGAGACCACTAGTCTCCGGCTTTCTCCGGCCGGAGACCTATATTTTTAAAAGGTAGTTTTGAAATAAAAATAGTTATAATTCATTGAAGTAATAATGAGACATTTAATGAAATAAATTTATTTAGAAGAACAGATTCATACAAAAAGTGTAGAAAAATTATTTTAATATTTTTTTGTTGGGGTGTAAATATTAAGTCAAACTAATAACTATTATTATAACTATAATAGTATATAATAATATGAATAGGCCTATATGACACCATTTACTAAATTGACTAATTATTTTGATAAACAACTTAAAAGGGTTTGATATCCAAAATGACTACCCCTAACAAAAAATACACTTTTGATAAATCTAGCTATAAAAATGTAATACAGAAATAGGTAAATGAAATTGGTAAAAGAACTTTTAAACTACATGCCATATCAGACCAAAAGACTAAAAAATTATCGATTGTTATCGATACTGTATAGCAGTGATTCCCAACCTTTTGTAATTCACGGCACCCTATTTAAGGCTGTGGAATTTTTTTAATTGAATATTATTATTATTTGTATTAATAATAATAATAATAATAATAATAATAATAATAATAATAATAATAATAATAATAATAATAATAATAATAATAATAATAATAATAATAATAATAATAATAATAATAATAATAATAATAATAATAATAATAATAATAATAATAATAGATTTTAAATTTAAAATATCTATAAAACATACTTGTTAAAATTTGAAAGCTGGAGTTTGCGGTTTAGAATCGATTAATGGGAAATTTGTGCTTGATGCTTGGAGCACAAATATTGTATGTTAGGTCTGATGTTTGATAACGCAACAGGCATATTTTCCTGAAGATTCAACAATCTATTTCTTGTTTTGCATTTTATTGGGACCATTGCAGAGAAAGCTTGTTCACAAAAGTATGATGCTGAAAATGGCAAAAGAAAATTTGTGACTTTTTCTACAAGGTTAGGATACTCCTTTAGTATGCTAAGCCAAAAATCAGCCGCTGATAAGTCAGTCTTCTCAAGTTTAATTTTCAGTAAAGAATCAGCTAAGAGATCATTAAATTTGTCTCTTTCAGTAGCTGTGAAATCTAGTTCTTCAGCAATATCTACCTTGTGAAATGGGGAAACAATCCACTCAAGATTCTTAACGGAAAGAGAAGGAAAGTACTTATCTACTGCATCTTGTAATTTTGATAAATGATCAAGAATGAGGTCTTTTAGCTTTTTCTCGCCATTACATTTCGAAAATTTTAAAAGGGATGGAAAATTTGAAAAATCACTTTTCTCAATTGCAGACTTCCAAGAAGCTACCTTTCTCATGAAACCTTTCATTTCATTGGTTGAAGAAACTGTTGTTTCTTGTCGTCCCTGTAATGAAGTATTTAATACATTTAGTTTAATAAATTTATCTGACAGATATGACAGCTGTAAACACCAATCATCATTTTGCAGCAACCTAGGAAAATGCATCATGTTTCTCTTTCTCAAAAAAGACTTTTAGTTCTTCTTTGAGTGTAAGAACGCGGTTCAGTACTCTACCACGAGATAATAATGAGATATATGGTGCATCCATTTCACAACATTTTTTCAAAGAGTCTTCACTTCAAAGGTCGCTATTTAATGTAATTTATTATCTTCACAACCTGATTTTTAACTTCAGCGAACTGCTCACCACAATTTTTCCCTACTAGTGCTTCTTTGTGCAGAAAGCAGAGTTTTTTTTTGTTTTTTTTTTATACAAAGTTCACACCTCACGGGCATGGCCTATTCAAGAGGGAACTTCTGATGTTTCTACCTAGGATCCGAACTAGAATTCGAACCCGCGCCGTTACCATGCGACTCCGTCGCTCTACCGTTTGTGCCACGATAGCGGCAAAGTTATTTTCAATGATACATTACCTGTAAAGCGGGCGCAATAAATCCTTTATGCTTTCCTGTCATTTCATGAATGACCATTGTTATGAGATAGGAAGGGCAAGAGCAATATCGGCGCCGGTACCTAGTTTGACAACTCTTTGCAAAACAAAAGCTGCTCCAGGATATATTTACCGTCAATAAATCTTCAGAATCCAAGAAACTGATTTTTGGCAGTAATATCAGTACTTTCACCTATTTCTAAAGCAAATTTATGGTGAGTTTTATTTTATCTGTGACTTGTTCATTTTATATTTAATGACATTTCAAATTCTACGGCTAATAGTATTGTTTGAGAGAGGAACCTTTAAAATTTTGGTATGGTTTCAACGATAATTTTGCACTCCGGGATAATGATATCCTCTCCAGCTGTATGAGGTTTCATTTTCTTGGCGAGCAGTTCAGCAACTTTAAATGAAGCTGCGAGAGAAACGTCAGCGGTAAATCTCTTCAACATTCCTATTACCAACTTTTTCTTGATTTTCTAATAGCCTTAAAAAAATATGAGCCGGGTTTCTGGAATACACCTGGGTCTTCATGCTACGAGATGTCACCTCACGTTTGCTGAAACCATGTCTTAGCGTTTCACCACACACTAAGCACAGGGGATATGGATTATCTGCATCGTTGTTCCATGAAAATCTGTAAGACAAATAACTCTCTAAATACGTTCTTTTCTTTAAAAGAAATTCTTTTGATGTTGAGGATCCAGGAATGATAATGTTCAAATTACTCTCACTCAAAGTAGGTGGTATAAGTTCGCTCTCCTATTTCTTGAAAATTTAGAACATTTCTAGCACAAATTTTAAAACAAAATGGAAAGCAGTTTTAAATTAACAATAGACATAGACTCATAGACTTATAGAGGTCATAGAGACATAGAGCATCTTACTGTCTTACGCCTGGCAGAGACCTTTGTCCAGCAACTTACGTAATATATATATATATATATATATATATATATATATATATATATATATATATATATATATATATATATATATATATATATATATATATATATATATATAGATATAAATACCTATATATATATATATATATATATATATATATATATATATATATATATATATATTTATATATATATATATATATATATATAATTAACTTTCAGGAGAGAGGGAGGTTAAAGCCTTCTTAAAGAATTTTTGACATAAATTGAAAACGTAATTTCATTAAAATGGTTAAAGATGTTACAATTAGATTAAAATCACGCGGTACCCCTGACAGATATCGCGGCACACATAGGTGCCCCGGCACACCGGTTGGGAATCTCTGCTGTATTGAGTATCACAATAAATTTTTTTGAGAAAATTAAATTATATTATTAAACAATACAAAGTCAGTGAAAGGAAAATTAAATAAATAGCTTATTCACTGCTATTTAGGTAACCATTCTCTAATATTTAAAATCAAATGCTCTTAAATTATGATGAAGAAACAGGAGCTGATCAGCTAGTGTTGAAGAAAGACGATTCCTTTTACTTGTATAAATATTTCCTGCTTGGATAAACATTCTCTCGCTAAATATACTTGAAGGTGGAGCAGA
>JABUQX010116172.1:0-2500 GCA_015478945.1 Trachelipus rathkii | reverse complement strand
TCCTTATTCCTTTTATATATATATATATATATATATATATATATATATATATATATATATATATATATATATATATATATATATATATATATATTACTATATGTCTATTTATATATATATATATATATTCCCCTGTATCTCCTATATAATATATATATATATATATATATATATATATTATAAAAGGATTTTTTAGCTTGACCAGGGTGGTCAATTGGCTATCAACATTCAAAGAAAGTCGAACAAAATGCAACGGACTAAAAAGTAACGGAGGAAAAATAACGGAACTTATTTGGTGCGTTACATGAAAGAAAAAAAGTAACGAGTCCGTTACTCCGTTACTCAAAAACTAGTTCCGTGAGAAAAAGAGAAACAAAAAGTAAATGAGTGCGACCTCTTTATATATATATATATATATATATATATATATATATATATATATATATATATATATATATATATATTTATTTATATATATATATATATATATATATATATATATATATATATATATATATATATATATATATATATATATATATATATATATATATATATATTTCATCCACCTCCTTTCCCCAGATTTGGGGTGAGGTGCGTCGCAAGTACCGGAAACAGAAAAGTACTAGAAGAATATGACGCAAGTCGAAAAGAGAGTCCCCTTAACTGTCCCCTTTATACCCTTAAGTAAGAATTCGTCGCAGTCAGAAAAATCCACCCGAGGGTTTCAAGAGACTGCGAAAGACCCTCACTGTGGTATCTCGTAAATGTTCAATGTGGGGTTCATCCCATGGGAACAGGGCCACAACCATACCCCTCCCAAAACTCTGCTATTCACTCCTATTATGCACCTTTCTTCTCGCCCCTGCCACACTCACATTACTCTCCTTCAGGCATTCCTTTACTGACTCAATCCACTTTTTCTTTGATCTCCCAGCCGGTCGGTTCCCAGCACACTCACCACTATACATCAGATTAACCAACCGACTATCATCCATTGTTTCCATATGACCAAACCATCTCAATGTACTCTCATTTATTATCTTATTTACTCATTTCTTTGCACTACACAACTCCCTAATGCGTTCATTCCTCATTTTATCAATTCTTCTCACACTTTTTAACACACCAGTGGTAATAATCAGTAACCTCACTGAATTCCAGATTTAGCTGTTTTATGGTCCAAATCTGGCAACCTTTGGGTTTTTAACCTTTTTGATCCTTTTTTAGCTAATGTTAGTTACTTTTCGAAATACTTGTTAGTATTATTCAGTATTTTTGGCAATGACGTCACTAATGACATTAAATTTCTTAGCAAATGTTGCATTATCAACATTTGAAACATTGTCTTTTAGGTCGATTTTGGTATGGATACATGGGTATTCGATGTCTGCGAGTCGTTTTTCGTGGTCCCCGAGTCGATTGGGCCAGCCCCTGAGGCCCCAGCATCCCGTATAGCTCCGTTAAGCCTAACATTTCTTTAATCATCTCTGATCATATTTACTCATCTTTAACCCTCTTCAAACTTACTTGTACCCACGGCTTTACTGGTGAGGTGTGCCCACCTTGGCAAGAGTTTTCGAACTGCAACGTCCAATATGTGATGGGTCTGGGCAGTAAAACCTTGGAAAATGCTCGTAGTAGGATGAAATTTGGCGAGTCGATAGAAGAGGATGAATGAATTAGAGTAATGAGCTTAAGTTAAATACCGACTCAAGTGAGTCGGTGCGATGCGATGCGGTTTGAGTTAGTAAACATGTGCTTCACGCCCTAATATTGGTGTCCTTATATATGTTTTTTCAGCGACGTAGATCTCATTTTTATGGTTTTAGCACCCTCAAAGGTGCTAGAAGACCCCAATGGGGTTCCCAGCTGTAAAGCATGGTTGTGTATCAGATAAAGATAGAGGTTGTAATAAGAAGAAGGAGAAGAAGTCTCATATGATGAAGCAGCTGAGTCATTGTATGCACCGGTGCCGGGGCAGGAGCTAGAGTCAGAAGAAAACCACAGAGTGCACAGCCGAGGAAGATGTATTAAGAAGACGTCTCATGCATCTGAGCAGATGAGTCATGGTCGGAGCCATGGCCGGAGCTTGTGCTGAGCCGGTGTGGAGCAGGGGTCATAACTATATGTTTAATAATACAATATGGGTGTCTTATATATGTTTACAAGGACGTAGAAAATGAATAACATAGTTTCAGAACTCTCAAAGGTGTCTATGAACATCTAGGATGGGTGGGGTTCCAATGAAAAAGATGATATAGAAGTTGCAGGTTGGTGGCAGGATCGGCTCCTACAGCGGAATAGAATAGGGCAGTGGAAGGGCGTGACTGAGTACAGCTGGAGCTTGAATCAAAACTCAATGCATTTTGACTTGTCTAATGTGTGTGTTAACATAACCCAATGCAGTACAAGGATGTCTGCTGGTTAGTATGCGATGGTTTAACTTGCTCTAATGGGTAACGTAAAGAGCCAACGCGAACGCGAATGTGTGAGCACT
>JABUQX010116171.1:0-20000 GCA_015478945.1 Trachelipus rathkii | reverse complement strand
ATAACGGTTTTTTCTGATTACTCGTTACATCCTACACGCGGAACTTCACTGTATTGAAATTTTTTTTTTTTGGAAATGAATTTTTAGTTTTTCCAGATTTTTAATGTATATATATATATATATATATATATATATATATTTATATATTATATAATATATATATATATATAAATATTAATATATATATTATATATATATTATATATATTATATATATATATATAATATATATATATATATATACTATTAGATTATATATATATATATATATATATATATAATATATATATATATATATATATAATATATTATAATATATATATATATATAATATATATATATATATGTATATATACTCAGGACCAGCATCGGAGTAGACTGACTTTTAGGTAACAGACCCCGGAAACGATTTTGGACCAGGAACTTGCAATACATGTTTTTAGATTAGATGCCTCGCTTGAATGCGACTATGGTGAAAGGAGGAGACAGATCCTGGGATGATAGTAGAGGAGGATCAACGTGATTGAAATGGCTGAGGGGAGAAGAGGAGGAAAGAATATGGGAGGAGGGATATGTATTGATATATAAAGGAGTAGAGGAGGGAATCAGAAAGCATAAGAAAGGCTTCATAATGGGGCCAAAAGATGTCTCCGTTCATACAACTATTGTGTCATTCACACCGAAAGATTATAAGACTGGCATTTTAAAATACGAAGGGAAAGACTACCACTTCTATCAGGTATATTCGCTGCAACAGGGACACTCGGAAGACGGAAAAAAAAGAGTCATGGAAAGTTGGAGGAGAATGTAGAAGGACAGAAGAAGAGAAGGAGGATATATTGTTGCTGATTGGAGATTTCAATGCATGAGTGGGAAGGAGAAGGACGGCCGGGTGGAGGGACCAATAGTAGCGACGATTTGGAGAGGAGTAAGGAATATGAAGGAGAGCATGCTGATAGACTTCTTTCTGAGAAGGGATTGAAGAAATCATGGAATGTTTTTTTTTTCAACGAAAGGACTCACATAGGTTCGCAAGGTATAGATGGAATCAAATAGCAATGAGAATCGACAGATCTATTTATAGATCTATATAATACTCATCTGATGTTAGGTACAAAGAATTGTTAAGTAATACCTGGATAACAATGGTCGATTCATAGATTGTTTGGGACGACCTGGTGGTGGTGAAGGCAGAAAAGCTGCAGAATAAAGAAAGAGAAATGTGATTAAAGCGGAATCACTGAAGGAATGTGACAAGAAAAGGAATATATTAGAAATAAATGAAACTTTAGAACAATTTGAAGGAGTAGGAGAGATGGGGAGATACAAGAAACTATAAGAAGGGTAGCAGAGGAGACTCTAGGCAAAAAATGGGTAGGAGGAACGAAAAAAAGACACAATGTGGTGGGGGCTTAAGAGTGAAGGGGTAATAAAGAGGAAACGGGTGATTTGACTGAGAAGGTGGCTTGAAAAATGGAAACCGTGACCAAACCAAGGGCTCAGTTAGTGGAGGCCCAAAAATGATGCAGAGAGAGAGTGAAAAGAAGAGGCGGAAGAAATGATGGAAGTGAGGGCAGAAAGGAAGATTTTTAGACTGGCCCAAAAATATATAGAGATCCCCAAAGAGGAAAGTTGTGAAACATCCCAAGGATAAGCAGGGAGCAGGTTTGGTAAATCAATAGACCACCAACAGAGATGACCGGAGTACCTTCAGTGAAAACTGCTAAAATGTGAATGAAAACCAGCGGGAAGGAAGGAAAGGGAAGAAAAGAAGATGGTGGCAAAGAGCAGCCATTCAGCAACTAACCGTCTCCCCGATAACGACTGAACTAACGTAAATAACCACAGCTATGACCAGCAGTGAGATGGTGTGGTTTGTGGGGGTGCCTTCCGTATCTGACCTACCCGGATGCGATATCTAACGCCGATCGATTGGTGACTGAGAATTCCTTCACTCTCATAAATAGACTAGACTATCGAATCATAGGCCACCGACTCCGCCTAGCACTCTTCTACATATAAAATCCGGCAGAGGTTCCCGTGAGGACCTCGTACGGCATTGTGCAGCTACTATGATTACCCATTGACTCACAAACACAAAAATAAGACAAAGAACAAATTTCACCGGGCCGCACCGACGCGACCGAGGAGCAGCCGACGGGTCGTTGAAGCGCTCCGAACCGCAGGTCCGATAAAGGGTTCCCTAACTCCCGCGGCCAGCATTATCACAGAAATATTAAGAAATGTACGTGTCACCCCTGTCGCATACATGGGGGACATGAAGAAAGACAAAGCTGTGGGGTGAGAAAATAAAGGGGGTCTGACAAGCAAATGAAAAGTGAACAAGTAATGTATTTGAATTATTCTCAGGGAATGAAAAGGCAACATGAAGAGCCATCATTGAGGCTTAAGTATTATCCAGATGACTGGAGTAATAGAAGCAGTACCAGGTAACTAGAGAAGAGAATGACATAGTACAGGATTATACCAATTTACGCGAAACTCTAAACAATAAAGTGGAATCCAATTAGATCCAGAGAAATGAGAGACCGAGTGCCAAAGAGAATAGAAAAACGTTATATTTGTGGGTTACTGATATAAGGGGCTTCCAGAAAGAAGGACGTAACAAAAAAAACCTAGGTGACGATCTTAACCAAGGATAAAAAAGGTATCGGGGGAAACAATCAATTTACAATAACAACAGTATTATTAACATAACGACATTTACACGATAAAAATCCCATGGTTGATTTGGAAGAACAACATTACAAAAACTGGGGGCAATAATGGATATCAGCAATAACAACATAATTCTAAGGGACATAGGGGTACAAGTAAAGGGAAGGGTGGATGATGGTGGACATGTTCGATTACCATTGATAAAACGTAGATATAGTACGTGGTTTGGGGGAGGTGATAAATGGTGGATAGGGAACAGTGAAAAACAAAATGAAGACAAATTACTCAAAATACACAAACAGTTTGCACATTGTAGTAAGGACAACCTAATTAAATTACTGGAGAAAGCATACGGGGGGAATAATGTTTATGAGGAGAATAAGAAACAACTACAAGGGATAATCGAAAGAGTAATAGCCAACTGTCATTCATGTAAGATATTTAAGCCCACACCTAGTAGACCTGTAGTAGGTTTGGATAGAGCAAATCATTTCAATGAATTAATATCTATAGATATGGGTGAGTTGGAAGGAAAGAAATTTTTAGTAATGATAGATGAGTTGACTGGTTTTGTTCAAGCAACATGGACTGAAGGAAAACGACCGGCGGAGATAGTAGGTAAGATAATAGACAGGTGGATAAGTGTTTTCGGAGCACCGGAAAAAATTCTCTCACAGACAACGGAAGGGAGTTTCAAAATGAAACAATGGAGGAAATGTGTGAGATGTTCGACATAAAATTATTGGCAACAGCGGCAGAAAGCCCGTGGAGTAACGGAAAGTGTGAAAGAATGGTGGGTCTTTTGAAAGAAAATATGAGAAAACTACAAGAAGATGGGTATCAAAACAAGGAATCTGTGCTTAAGATGGGCTGTGTATGGTCGAAATAATATACCCAATAAGGGGGGGTACACAGCAAACAATTTGGTATTTGGTTGGAATAAGGGAGGAAAAATGACTCCTTGGAGTATAGATAACACAGAGGGTTGGGAAGAATGTGTGATAATAGACAATGCTCGATATAGAAGAGAGGCCTGGAAAGAAGTAATAAGTCAACAAGCAGAGATGAAACTAAAAAGAGCATTGAATAACAACATCAGGGAAAGTAAAGTACAAGATGTGACGATTGGAGAATGGGTATATTATAAAAGAGAGAACGATAAAAGATGGAAAGGACCTGGGAAGGTCATAGGAATAGATGGGAAAACAGTGGTGGTAAAACAGGGAGGGTCGATTAGATATACACAAAGAGTACACATAAACAGAATACAAAAAGCACCCAGGGAAGAGGACGATAGGGATGAAGCTGAAGAAGAAACAGATGATCAAGATCCAGATATGTATGAAGAACAGGGGGAGAACATAACAGGTATAAGGGAGGGACGATGTGAACACAAAAGAATACAACAGAAAGAAGAAGAAGATACAGATGGCGATGAAAGCGATATTTCTCTTGGAGTAATGGATAATGCGGGACAAGAAACAGAGGAGGAAGAACAAGAAGAAGAAGTAGAAAGAGAAAGAGATCTAAGTAGACTGAAGAAAGGAGAAAGATGGAAAATGATTGAAAAAGAAACTGGACAAGAAAAAAGGGTTGAGATAATGAGTAGAGCGGGTAAGGTGAACAGTAAGAAATGGAATCAATGTTACAACACCAAGAATCTAAATGATGGAACGATAAATTGGATAAACCTAAAAGACTTTGAGGAACATGAACAAATACCGGAAGAGGAAGAAATACTTTTAGTTGATGTAAGAGATATAGAAGTCATTAAGGCAAAGGAAAACGAGATACAGAATTGGAAAGAAAACGATGTAATGGATGAAGTGGTGGACAAAGGCAAAAAGGGGTTAAATACAAGATGGGTTATAACAGAAAAAGAAAAGAATGGGAAAAAATATTGTAAAGCTAGATTAGTGGTTAGGGGTTTTGAGGAAAAAGGCAATGATGAGGGGAATGAAGCCCCAACATGTGCTGCCGAAGCGCTAAAAATGACATTAGGGATAATTAAAAGATATAACTGGGAATGCAAGTCTATAGACATTAAGGCTGCATATCTGCAAGGAAATAAACTGGAAAGAGAGGTGTTCGTAAAACCACCAAAAGAAGCAAACACACGAACAATCTATGGAAACTACGAAAAGCAGTATATGGGTTGAAGGATGCTGCCAGAGTATGGTATTATAGTTTAAAGGAGATACTCGAAAGATTAGGGGGCGTGTGTTGTAAATTAGAACCTTCTATATTTACGTGGAAGAACGGAAATAAGTTAAGAGGTATAATGGTTTGTCATGTAGATGATATATGTTATGGTGGGGATTGCACTTTCGAGGAACAAATAATAAGAAAATTAAAAGAAAGATTAAGGGTGGGGAGCCAGGAGTTTAAAGACTTTCGGTATATTGGGGTGCAAATACATGATAAAGGGAACAATATAATACTAGAACAAGACAACTATAGAAAAACATTAACAATACCCAATAAAACATTATACAAGGGGGATAGGGTGTTGGATGAAAGTGAAAAAACAGAATACAGATCAGGGGTGGGTCAATTAAACTGGCTGGGACAGCAAACAAGACCTGAAGTTTCTTACCAAGTGAGTGTGTTAGGAAAGAAAATGAAAAAGGGAACAACTGGAGATATGCGAAAATTGATAAAAATTATGGAGAAAACAAGATTAGAGGATAAACATCTTAAAATAGGGACATTAAAAGGGAGTTTGGATGTAAAAGTGTTTGCAGATGCATCCTTTAATGGATTAGGTACAGGAGAGTCGCAAATAGGATATGTCGTTATTATAGAGGATAGCTTTGGGAGAAAGATGCCGATAATATGGAAATCAAAGGTTGCTAACAGAATTGTTAGATCGCCATTAGAGGCCGAGGCGATGGGGTTGTGTGATGGATTGGAAATGGGGATATATGTAAGAAAATTATGGGAGGAATTAACAGGGGAAGCAAACATGAGACTGATTGGTTTTTCAGATATAGTAAATCATTGGAAGGAGCTGTGAAATCCCATACAAATGTTCAGAGTAGAAGACTGAGAATTGATCTAGCTGTTATAAAGGAATTGTTAAAAGAAGGAATAATTGATGATGTGTGCTGGATAAACGGAAAGGAGCAAATAGCGGATAGTTTGACAAAAGAAAATGGAAACAAAAGAGGTCTGTATGAATATTTGAAAGAATGATAAGTAAGAATGAAAGAAATACATTAGAAGGATAGAGAGGAGGGAAAGAGAGCAGTGTGAGAGTGATGACAGGGAGTGGTCTTGTCTTGTCACTGTGAGTTAGTGACAATACATTTTCACTCGCTGCAGTTGTTATGTTATTCTTGTCTTTTTCAGAAATACTTGAAATATTCTTTCATATTGATAATATTAATAAAATCTATTTATAATCTATAATATAAGATAATATTCTACCAATTGATGTAACATCATTTATAACTGGACCACGGGTGACCACTTTGTTAATTCAAAACAGTCAAGCATACAGAAGGGTGGAAATAATTAATTACTACGGGTGCCTCTTAGAATAATACAAATATAAAATATAACAAATAATATTCTTCATCTGCTCACACAACATATCATTGTTTATACATACTTATCTTGACCTATCTATTCTGACACCTATAACACATAATATACATCCTACGCATGGCACGTTCTTGTACCCATATGCACTAATGTAAATCATCATCCTGCAAGAAGGTCATAGAGGATAGTAATTAAAGGTAAGAGCTTTGCATCTTTTCATCATCATTAATATTAATACATAAATAATTAAAGTAAGTTAAAATTAATATAAAAAAAACTAATTAAAATATAAGATTCCAATTGACAGATTAGCTTAAGGGTTGTTCATATATATATATATATATATATATATATATATATATATATTTTTTGGGTTAACATTTATATTTTATGTATCTCTTTAAATATAAGTATATATATATATATATATATAATATATATATATATATATATATATATATATATATATATATATATATATATATAAATTCTTATCTACCTTTTTCTTCCCAAGATGGTGGTAAGGTGTGTAAGAGATCATCGGGAAAAAGAAAGCAGTAAGAAGGATATGACAAAAGTCGAAAGAAAGTCCAGCCTTTACCCCTCCCCCTTGTACATTACTTAGTAAAGGACTCGTCACAGCAGAAATCCACCTATAGCTTCACTGGACTGCGACGGACCCTTCACTATGGTAAATCGTCAGTTTAAGGGTTCATCCCTTGGCCCAGGGGCCACAAACCATACCCCTCACAAAACCCGCCATTCACTCCTATTATGCACCTTTATTCGCGCCATTGCCAAACTCACATTTCTGCCCTTCAGACATTCGTTTACTGACTCAATCACTTTTTCGATCTCCCAGCCGGTCGGTTCCAACACACTCGTCACTATACATCCGCTTAAAAACCGACAATCAATCATCCTTTCCACATTGACCAAACCATCGCAACATATTTTCATTTATTACTCTCGCTTTACCCATTTCTTCCACACCACACAACTCTCTAAATATGTTTATTCTCCATTTTATCAATCCTTTCCACACCTAACATGCCCCTAAGATTGTCCATCTGAACACATTGAACTTTAGATCTATACTTCTTATTCCAGACCATAGTCTCACTACTATACAATAACACAGGTAACACATACCCTCATGTAAGACCCTAGCACTCTAAAGACTTAGTCCCTATTACATTCACCAACGATTTATTGAACCAGCACCTTCCTTTGGCATCCAACATTAGACCTTAAATATTAAACTCAGGACATTGTTCCAGCTGCTCACCATTCTAACATATAATTTCACACTGAGGACTGTCCTCCCTCACAACCTTACTCTTATCTATCTACGTTTACTTTCAAACCCCTCCTTTTACACACCGTGCCAAATCTCTCTACCAATTCTCTCAAACTCTTCAAATTGGCCACACAAAACCAAATTATCCGCATATAATAGTAGGGCACCCCCCACTCATCTCCATTCTCCATCATTCTAACACCATTTCCTGTTACGCCCACCTTCAATTCTTTCATAACCCCATCCATATACAAAGTTGAATAACCAAGGAGACATAACATAACCTGCCTCACTCCGCTATTAAACTAAACCAATTCACTTTTGGCACATTTATTTCTTACAACGCCTCACTATCGTCATACATTCTTTTGTTCCATTCAGAAAGCCTACCACAACACTATATATCACTAACACCTCCATAGAGCTTCCCTTATTTAACCTATCATACGCCTGTTTGCAAATCCATAAAACTTTAAATTGTATTTATTCTTCTTTTCCTCATTTTCTCAATCTTTTGCTTCAATGTAAAGATATGATCCACACATCCTTTACTACTCCTAAACGCACCTTGTTCTTCACCATCAAGTCCTTCAGTCACTCGGCGCACTTTTTCGACCAAAATACAGCATATATCTTCAATATAACACTCAATAAACTAATTCCCCTATAATTTCTACAGTTTCCCTTATCTCCTTTACCCTTAAATATAAGGGTACTATTACTGCCTCTCCTCAAATCCCTCGGAACTTACCCTCCATTAACGCTTTATTGACACAACTTCAAGATCCAATCAATTAAAACTTGCCTCCGTTCTTGATTCATTTCACCAGTAATTTCACTATACCTGCAGATTTACCATTCTTCAACTTTATCTCACTCTACCCATTTCCTCTTCTTTGCTAATAACTCATCCCAAAATACCTATTCTTCTTGCACCAATCAAACCCACACACACAGTACTATACCTCTTCATTACTGCCAATATTATACAGATTTTCGAAGTGTTCTTTCACACTCCCCTCACATCATTTCATCAGTTACAAAAACACCATCCCTATTTATTTATTCTGAACAGGTTCCCCTTATTCTAATTTTTAAACCTTTCGCGCTCCTTCCAGAAGAGCTTCCTATTTTCTTGTAAGTCCCATTTCATCCTCCTTCCAAACTGTCATTTACCTTCTTCTTTTCTCTTACGTAACGCATCTTTTAGCATTTCTTTTTTCCTCTTTATATAATCCAGGCATCTTTCTTTTGAAACTTTCATTTTCATTTGCTTTTGAGTACAATCAACACGCTTTTTTTACTTTTAAACCGCTTGCATCACCTCTTCATTCCACCACTCACTGTTCGCATTCTTACTTCCTACTTTTAGCACACCCACATACTTCTTTTGCCCTGCTAACAATTGCTTCCAGATTTATTTAGTTTCAGCTTGTTCACATTCAACTGATTACTTGCGAGCGTTCTTACATACTTATCCTTATTTACCTTGTTCACTAAACTTCTCACTCTTTAATTTACCCTCTTCCTTCCGTTTCACCTTCCTCTCCATCCAAAGCCCCCACTAACTTTAATTTTACATAGAACAAACATAATGATCCGATAATCCCATTTCTTAACAAACCTCCTGATTTAACATCCAACATATACTTCACCAACACAAAATCAAACCAACCACACAAAAATCAATCATATTTTCACTTTGATCCATCTCTAACCTACACCAACTCTAGTTACTTGATGGATACTCTTGTGTTTAAAAAAGTATTACTTACACACACATCCTCTCTCCTCACAGAAATCCATCACCTTCCTAACCATTCTCATTTTCTCCTGGACACCCCAAACCACCTGTTATATCCTTTTTATTGAATTATATATATATAAGTACTTATATATACTATATACTATATATATATATATATGTACATAGATATATAATATATATATATATATATATATATATATATATTATGTTGGTGGCAATAACATGGCGATGTCGCGCGTAGCGGTGACGCCATCACTAAGGAAATAACCATAACACACACGGAGATATGAACCCAAAAAAGTTTTTCCCCTCCCACCCTTATCATCGTATACCCACATAATTTTACGATCATTCTGTTTAAATAATAAAGATAAAATGTCAAATTGCCATTTTATAAATTCAACAGAAAGCATTCTGTCATAAACTTCTCGTTCACTGATTTCGAAACGTATTTCAGAAATTCGGTTATCGTAGGTCCTCTTTCGGCACAAGTAGCTTCCAGAATTTCGTACATCGTGGTCCGGATTGTCAAGTAGGTGTCTAAGGATATCTCTCGACGAAAGTTGATCTTTACCTGTTCCAGATCGTGATTCTCTTTCAAGACGTGTTTTTTCATAGTCCCAAACACCGAAAACTTGGAACCGTCCTTCTTTAACGCAATATCTATAGTTTTGGTAACTAGTCCCTGCTGCAGGTTCCCAATGAGCTGAGATTGAGATTTTCTTAAGCAATGGGAGTCTAAGAGCAGACGTAAATTCCATGTATCCTTGCAGATGCACTGTCCCTGTTTCAGGGGCTCGTTCATGGCCAAATACGAATCGTCTGACATCGTGAGCTTCACTAAACTTTTTATAATAATCAACACAAAATTCAGGATTATTTAATGTGAAACACCACCTTCGAACACGACACTTATCAGCACTAAGGTTTGTATTAATTTTAGGCATGATATATATATGTGCTCAATACAATGACAAACTCAAACGTAAATAAACATGAAGCGAAGTGGTAGTTTCCGTTAAATTTAATAATTTTATCATGTTTGAACAGGATGTGACCAATTAAAAGTCACATCCGCAACCGGATGTTCCAAGATTGGAAAAATAATGATAATAATTACATACAATATTGATATATATGTGAAGGGTGTCTTATATATATTTGATACTTAGCATAATAATAATATTTAAAAAGCGTTTTCAATATAATTAAATACTTAGTAATAAATGCATGGCAGTTGGCGTGTTCTTAACTAAAAACAATACCCACGGGTGGATGCATTGCAGGTTGGCGTGGATGCATGGCAATGGCCGCTCGCTGAAGCGCTCGCTCCAAATTCACGCTGCGCGTGAGCGGTGCCGTAAGGGGGGGCTTCGCCCCCCATACGGCAAATGCGTAAAATTAGGTATATATATATATATATATATATATATATATATATATATTTATATATATATTAGGTTTGGTTAGGTTATGTTCGGTAAATACACCCCTCCCCCCCTCCAGAAAGATTTGGTACAAAGGTTGTGTACAAAGCACGGAGACAGGTAATACTAGCTGTCTCCGTTTTGTACCGCGATGTGACATAATAATTATAATTTAATAATAATGAAAATCATTTTATTTCCGGTGCAGCTTTGTTAAAAATAGATTAGGTTATGTATGTTCGGTTAGGTTAGGTTAGATTATTTAAGTTAGGTTAGATACATATAGAAATTAACAATCTTTCTCTGAAAGGATAGAGAGTGGTAAGGTGGGGTAGTTTGCTTTGCCGCATTTAGAATGATGTGCATATCAGGAGATAAAGTTAATGACAAATCTAGAAATGGTGGCTATTCAGGTTTTCAGTCACCCCAAAAATCTTGTAATTTGAACGGTAATGTTGATATTTCTCCTTCGTTAGTAGGTGCTATTAAACACCTAGAACATGCTCTTCTTCAGTTACCCTAAAACGTTCCACTGCTTTTAGTTAGAGATTTTAACTCTGATCATGTTTTGTGGGATTCTCTTCGCAATGATTCTAGAGGTCCAAACTTTTTGTCTTGCTTAATGTGAGAAACTTGATGTTATTAAATGAATATTCCCACATATTTTTGTGACTCCACTGGAGCTCTCTCAACATTGGATCTTTCTCTAAAAACTTCTGATATATTGATTTGCTTGACTTGGTCCACCTTCTGGGATACCTTGGGAAGTGATCATTACTCAATACTTTTGTCTCCACTGGCATTATCTATTACAATCACAAAAAAGCCAAAATGGTGCTCGATGATAACAAGTGGGCTGATTTTACAACACATTTGACCTTACCAAAAATACTCCCCCAATCAAGATATTAATATGGTCTGTTCCTCCATAGTTCATAAAATTTCAGAGTCGCGGCCTTGATACATTTTAAATGAGCTCTTCTGAGTATCTTCCCAAAATTGTAAAGGCCTGGTGCGAATGCCTGCTGCTGCAATCAGCTATTAAGAAAAAGAATAATTTATAGGCTACAGGACCTTTAAAGCCCACCCAACTTTGATAAATCTTGTAAATTACAAAAGAGCTAAGGCTAAGGCCAGGTTTGAGGTCAAACAGGTCGATAAAGATAAGATAAGAATTATTTAAAAGTCATTAATGATCATACTACACTCTCTCAGGTATGGGATAGAGTCAAGTTCTTAAAGACTAATAGACATAAGATTTCTTCTATTATTTTAAAACCAGAGGGTAATCTGCCCCTATTCAGGACACCTTTGAAGTTAGCTAATGAATTTGGCCCTGACATTTCCAAAACTAAGTAGTAGGCTGTTAAGCGGGTTTCATTTTTTTTTTTAAAAAAAGGGGAACAAAGGGCCTTTTTTTGTTTTTATCACATGCGTGAAGAGTTTACCCCCTTAAACTTTGCCACATTTTTCTCATTACTCAGTATGATGTCCCTTTTACTATGTCTGATTTGGATCTGGCGCTTTCTCAGATTAAGAAAAATACTTCTCCTGGTAGAGATATGATTATATGTCCCTTTCTACAACATTTATCAAATTCCAATAAAAGGATACTATTAGAATTTTTTAACGTCATTTAGGCTTACTGTGAGGAGTTCAGATGAGTGGAGAATATCTTTTGCTGATACTATTTAAAGCAGGAAAAGTCCCTACTCATCCTTCTTATCCGCCCAACTTGCTTTAACCAGCTGTTTGTGTAAATTATTGGAAATAGGCTGGCCCTACATAGAACTGAAAACTTATTATGGATGATCACAAATATTGTCCCCATATCAGAGGGATTTTGAAACACTTTGCTACCGGCAGACAACCTAATGTTCTTGGAATGTAGTATACAGAAGGCTTTATCAGAAATGAATCTTGGTAATTGTCTTTTTGGATATCGAAAAAGCCTATGATACTGTGTGGATGCATGGGCTTCTTTTGAAGCTACATAGGGTGGTTCTTGAATGGTAATCTTCCAATATTCATAAAAAATTTCATTCAAAATCATAGAATTGAGGTACTAATTGGAAAACACATATCAGAAATGTTTTACTGAAGTTTGGGGTCCCCCAAGGCAGTGTCTTGAGCCCTTGTCTCTTTTCCATCATGATAAATGATCTTTTTGATTCCTGTGGAGATGATGTTCAGTTTTCTCTATATGCAGATGATTGTGCTCTCTGGTCTTCACAATCTACACAGCATTTACAGCAGATTTGGATTTAACAGTGGTTGGAAACATAGGGAAAATAACTTTTTCTCCCAGCAAGACGAAGCAGTTTTTTTGCTAGACAGCCGTTAGATCCCCTTTAGGCAGGGTTTACCATTATTGTCCTTGTGTAACTCTGATATTAATTATACTAATACACATAAGTTTCTGGGTTTGAATTTGGACTCATGATTATCTTGGAAATCACACATCACAGAGCTAGGCGGGTCAAAAATCCCTGTTCCTACTAAAATTTCATAGTAGTTAATTTCAGGGCCTGCAGCTTTATTTATACCAGCGTAGAGGAAAGAAGGGTGGTGGTGTGGCGCTTTATGTTAAAAGCAATATTCAATCTGTACTAATGACTGACTTTAAAATTAATTATGATATGAATCAGTGTGGGTAGATATCCTTAAATACAATAAATCCTATAGAATAGGGGCATTTTATAGACTTCCTGGCCAGAGTCCAGAATTAGATGCTGAAAAATTGTGAAAGAAATTGAGACAGCATTCCACAGTAATGGAAAAGGTATAGTCATAATGGTGTGATTTTTAATTTTCCGCATTCATTGGGATTCCCTGTCTAATATGGACCATAGTAGTACTGCATTCATAAAATTGGTATACTAGATAAACTTTTTGACCAGATGGTCCAAGAACCACAAGATAACGATGCACTATTAGGACTCAATATAATAATATGCAAAGTATGGTTTGGATTGAAGTTAGAGTGAGGAGAATTTAGTGACTTATGACCCATATATAATTAGATTTAATATGAATGTGATATCTGCGGCCAAATTGCAAAGTAATAAGGAAAAACATAGATTTCCGAAATTGGGTGATTTACCAAATTTCTTAAGACATGCTTAGTATTAACTGACTGGGATAAAGAGTTTAAAGACCAAAACTGTTTTATCATGGGAACATTTTTAAAAAAATTTTAATGAATATTCAGTCAGTAGCTATGTTTTAAAGATAAAACCCATTAGGGTGGCGAAGAGAAACCTGTTTTGGGATAGAGAGATAAGAGAGAAAATTAATGAAAAGCGCGAGATGTTTTAAAATATTCAAGGGTAGTAATAGGGGAAAGCATGATTTAGAAAATTATAGGGAAAATAGAAATGAACTTAACCAGTCAATAGAAAGGAAAGAGGAGCAAGGCAGAAATTAATTTAGCATAGAATAGTAATAAGAACCTGAGAAGTTTTTTAGCTTTTATAATTTAAAAAGTAAGATTAGGACAATTGGTTCAATTAAAAATTGATGAAAATTAGTGAGTTCAGATAAGGAGTTGGTCAAAATTTTCAATGCTTATTTTGCTTCAGTGTTTACAGAGGAAAGATTAGATAATAGTTCAGAGACTAATAGTTCTTGTATGCATGTAAAAAATAGACTTACATTAATTTGAATTTGATGTAAAGATATTAAACGTTTATATAGACCATATTGATCCAAGTAAAACTGCAGGCCCTGATGGTATACTATATATGGTAGAAGGTAGTACCAGCATTGCATAGGCACTGTATTTGATTTTAAAGCGATTCTATAACATTTGGTGAGGTACCAGCATGACTGGAAAACAGCATATGTTGTGCCTATTTATAAGAAAGGTAGTGAGGAAGATTTGGGAAATTATAGGCCAGGTTAGCTTAATCATCTCTTGGTTGTAAAGGTTCTGGGAAAAGTTACTGAAAACGTCATATAGAGAAATATTTAGAGATAACAAGGTATTGTATGACTCCCAGCATGGTTTTCAGAAAGGGTAGGTCATGTAGACAAACCTTTTAGAATTTATGGAAAACATTACTGACTGCATTGACCGAGGAGGTCCATTGATAATGTATATTTAGACTTTAGTAAAGCTTTTGGTAAGGTTCCCCACATTAGGCTGATGAAAAAGTTATTGCAAATGTGGTATAGGTGGAGTGGTACATGTTGGATTAAGAGTGCGTTGCAAAGAAAACAGTGTGTACAACTAAATGGAAATAAATCATCATGGGAAATAGTGAGAGTGGTGTCCCACAGGGTTCAGTGCGGGGCACTATTGTTCCTCATATATATAAATGATTTAGACCAGGGACTAAATGCAAGGTTTTCTAAGTTTGCAGATGATACTAAAGTGGCCACCTCAGTTAGGATAGTGAAGGATGCATAAAGATTCAAAATGATCTTGATAAACTTCTTGGGTGGCAGATAAGTGGCAAATGGAATTTTAATAGTATAAAAAGTGTAAGGTTCTTCAACCTAGGTTACTCAAATAAAAGTTTTAACTACGCTATGAATGGGGATGGGCTTGAGTCTGTGGACCAAGAAAAAGATTCAGGTGTGATTATAAGCAGTAATTGAAAGTAGCTAATCAATGTTTTGGGAAGCTAGAAATAAAGCTAATAGATGCTGGGCATATAAATCGCATGTTGTTTACAAGAGCCAAGAAGTAATAAGTATAAACTGTATAAAAGCTATGTTAGGCCAGTATAGAGTATTGTGCACAAGTTTGGCCCCTATTAAAGAAGACTTTAGATATAGCTAGAGAGAGGCACGTTAGAGGCAACAAGGCATGATTTCTGGGGTTTGAGGGTAAGAGCTATATGAGGAAGAGGCTGAAGGATTTAGGAATGTTTTCTGTATAAAGGCGATTTCTCAGAGGGGACATGATACCAAGTCTACAAAATATTTACATCTATTGATAACATAGAGACCAATAAATTTTTCATAGTAGAACATGGACAGGTGACCAGGGGGCATAATAAGAAAATAAGAAGAAAGCATTCATTCAGTAATATAAGAAAGCATGCATTAAGTAATAGGGTTGTTAAATTTTGGAATAATCTGCCAGAGTGAGCGTTGTTGAGTGTGACTCGATTGAACATTTAAGAAACTGTTAGATTCGTTTATGGATGGGTTGGGTATCATATAATTATTGACGAAGCCAATTGGCGGGTTTTTAGGTTATATCAGTTATTGTTAGATGGCATTGTGTGGACCATAACTTAGTTTATTAATGCCATGTGGATGGGTAATGGTACCCCCAAAATATTATAAATTATGATGAGACAAATTTAAATGATGATCCAGGGAGCAAACTATTACTCTTCAAAAAAGGCTGCAAGTGTGCAGAGAGGACAATGAACACATCAAAGATGGCAGTGTCGGTTATATTTTCAGCAACAGCAACTGGCGCAATACTACCTCCATATATTACCTACAAGGCAGAGAGACTACTTGATACCTTCATTATGAAGACCTTAGGAGGTTTATCTAAGTATTTTTAAATTCTAAAAATAGAAATGTTCCCCAATTTGTTAATAATTTTCCAGGGAGAGACTGGCTGTACAGATTCTTAAGAGAAATTTAAATATTACTCAAAGACACTGCCAGAATATTTCACATAAACATGCAGCCATCACTGTTGCTGAAATTTAAGAATATTTTAAACGTTTAGAAGTATCAATGATAGGAGTTAACCCCCAAAATATTATAAATTATGATGAGACAAATTTAAATGATGATCCAGGGAGCAAACTATTACTCTTCAAAAAAGGCTGCAAGTGTACCTATTTCTTCTTGCACCATCAAGCCAGGGTTGGCACCCAAAAACCCAAGAGCAAAAACCCACCAAAAACCCAACTTCTTGGGTTTTTGTTCTCTAACTTCTAATTTTGAATTTTAAATCAATGTAAATGGAAGACCATGAAAAATGAATGAAATATAGTTTAATGAATGAGAAAAAAAAAACATATTGTAGATCTATGCATTAAAATCTGAATATTTAATCCACTTTTGAGCTGAGGTAATATATATATATATAATTCAAGATTTTGCACCTATCATCAAAAAATCAAAAAAACAAAACCCACCAAAAACATTCAACAAATCAAATGGCCAACATTATCCTTGTCTTTCTCTGGTAGTTTATAGAGTAAAAATTTTTTTTTTTTTGCAATTTCATAATTTAATCTTAAATTTTAAACAAAGTAAATTATACTTGAAAACTGAAGGTAAATATAATATATATACTATATATATATATATATATATATATATATATATATATATATTATATATATATATATATATATATATATATATATATATATATATTATATATATATAATATATATATATATAATATAATATATAATATTATTAATTAATATATTATATAATATACTATATATATAATATATATATATAATATATATTGTATATATATTATATATATATATATATTATATTATATATATATATATTATTATATATATATATATATATATTATATATATATATATATATATATATATATATATATATATAATATATATACGGTATATATATATAAATTCAGAATTTGCACCTATCATCCCCCCAAATACAAAAAAAAAAAAAAAAAAAAAAAATCAAAGGCTACATTATCCTTGTCTTTTCTCTGGTAGTTTATCAAGATAATAAAATTTTTTTTTTGCAATTTCATAATTTAATCTTAAATTTTAAACAAAGTAAATAAATACTTGAATGTATGTTTTTCGGATAAAAATGTAATGGAATACTATGTATCAATACTCTGAATCAGTATTATTTTTTGATCTCGAGTGCCTGTAAATTCTTACAAGCATTTCAGCCTTTTCTCTTCCCAATCTATTTCTTATTTGCTCCAAATGATCCCAAACGTTGAAAAGAATCTTTCTATTTATCCTGAACTTCTACATTTCTCTAAATGGATTAGCCACTTTCATTTTTTTTGTTATATTCTCTTTGCAGTAATTACAAAGAACTCTGTTTGGTTGGTCACTTAATACTGTCCCCTCCTTCCATTCACTAGCCTTATATCTTCCTCCCGAATGATACTTTGGCATTTTTAAATATCCTGTATATTGTTTTAAAGATTGTATTTAATTAAAATATTCAATAAAAATAAGGATATCTGAAAGTAAAAAATAAATTTGTCTAAATAGGAAAGCTTGAAGATTTTTTGAAAACGATTTATATTAAATAGCTATTATATATATATTATATATATAAATATATATTTATATATAAATATATATATAAAATATATATATATATATATATATATATATATATATATATATATATATATATATATATATATATATATATATATATATATATATATATATAATATATATATATATAATATATAAACTGGCATTAGTAATAATTTATAAAAATAATCAGAAATACATTTTTATAAGCTGTAGTTAAACTTTGCAGTTTCTCTCATATAAACTAGTTTTTAAATTTGAAACTTGTATCTTACACTTACGTTGACATTAGCAGGATTGATTTGTCTACATAAAAAAAGTTTTTCTGACAAAAATATACAAAACCCAAAAAACCAAAAAAAACCAAAAAAACCCAGCTGGATTGGGTTTCTTTTTTAATGAAAAACTTGGGTTTTTGCCCAACCCTGGCTGAAAGATGCAGTGTCAGTTATGTTTTCAGCACAGGGCATACTGGCGCAAAACTACCTCAATTATTGATCTACAAGGCAGAGAGGACTTTGATACCTACATCAGGAATGCCCCCAAGGAACCATACTATTATGTGAGCAAGCACTGGGTGGTTGGTGCCGTCCCTTGTTCTTGACTACCTCAGGAAGATAGTAATTACCATATTTTAGGAAAGCAGCCAAAAAGATGAAGCTAAAACTACTAATTTTGTGACAGGGTGCATTCCTTGAAAAATCAGGCAGTGACTTGCACCAACTCCCTCGATTTTAAAATGAAATTGGTATACAAACTCATTTTGGCACAAAACTCACTTCCCTAAAATATTAGGTTCCAATTTTGAGTAGGGGCTGCAAAACAGTCCCCCCAATTTTGGGGGTTTCCAAGATACTCACTTCTTTCAAAGACTGATTAACTTTGGTTCTACGTATGATAGAATAAAAATTCAAAATGCATTTTAAAGGGAATTTATAGGATCTATAAAAAAGGTAAGAATAAAACACATTTACACTATTATACTTAACTAATAAAACATATCATTATCACCACATATCACTATTATATTATGATAAACGCAGGACTACCCATTTCACGGAAAAGGTATGCGAAAAGAAGGTGGGCTTCCGAGACCCTTGCCACCAGTGGAAGAGAATTTGAAAATTTCTTTATGAGACTCAACAATTGTCTTGGAAAACGCGAGCTTCGACTTCACATACGATGCTTATTCCACCTTCTCATGATAATATTTACCGTATAAATAACTCAGCCAATAAAAATCTTAAAATTTTACGTATCTCCCATCCTGAATAGCATTTTTTTCCTTTCAAGTTGTTGCAGCTACCTTGAAATTAAAAGTCTCTCTCTCTCTCTCTCTCTTTCTCTCTCTCTCTTTCTCCCTCTCTCTTCTCTCTCTCTTCTCTCTCCTCTCTCTCTCTCTCTCTATCTCTCTCTCTCTCTATCTCTTCTCTTCTCTCTCTCTCTCTCTCTCTCTCTCTTCTCCTCTCTCACTATATCTCTCTTATAATTCTCTATCCATTTGCTCTTTATCTTTCTCCCTCTCTTATTCTTTCTCCTCTCTCTCTCTCTCTCTCTCTCTCTCTCTCTCTCTCTCTCGTCTCTTCTCTCTCTCTTCTCTCTTCTCTCTCTCTCTTCTCTCTCTTCTCTCTCTCTCTCCTTCTCTCTCTCTCTCTCTCTCTCTCTCTCTCTCTCTCTCTCTCTCTCTCTTCTCTCTCTCTCTCTCCTCTCTCTTATATATATATATATATATATATATATATATATATATATATATATATATATATATATATATATATTATATATTATATATATATATATATATATATATTATATATTATATATACAGTATATATATAAAATAGGAAAGATGTATTTCATTAACAGCAAAAATTTCTTCAATTCCATTCCATAATCTCAAAAACTACAAGTAGCTACAGGAAAAGGAAACATTAGCTGGAAATGCTCGTCCAATTTTAGGTTCGGAAAAAAAAAAAAATTCTCAAAAACTACATAGCTACAGCGAAAAGGAATTCATTTTTG
>JABUQX010116170.1:17500-29744 GCA_015478945.1 Trachelipus rathkii | reverse complement strand
AAATGACTGATTTAGTAGTGCGACATAAAGCTTTGTACTATTAAGTTTAAAAAAAGCAAAAGAAATTACCCAAATTTAAAGATTTTGTATTAAGAATGAGGTTGATGCTTTTGAATAATTAATGATGTGAAATATCCTGCGAATTCTAAGTTCTTATTTAAAAAAAAAAAGAAATGATGGTGATGATTATAGCTTTAAATCTATAACCTATTTTAAATTTAAACCAGTTATTTACGTAATATAATTATGGGGAAAAATTATTCTCATGACTATAAGTATTGAAATTAGCTCTAAATAATGAAAAAAACTATAAATTACCCAAAAAAAAAAAAAAAAAAAAAAAAGCTATATATATATTTAGTATATAATACAGTACATATATATTTTATAGTATAAACCTAGTATACATATTTTTATATATTTACTTAACATTACCACTTGTACGACTTATATTTTAGGTAGAGGAACTATCTCTATATTATTATATATATATTATATATCCCCCTCTCATCCTAAATTATTATATCTACTATATATATATATTTTTTCTCACCCCCACTTTTTTTCATCCCTCAAGGAAATTCATCACTAAAACCAAGAATACTTCCCTTTCTTTTCTAAAGCGTCTTAATGCCAATGGATATTACCGTCATGATTCTTGCTCAAATAAGCGTATTTATTATTATTAATTATATATTTATTATTAAATTTATTATTATATTATAATATATATAGATACTAAATATATTATATATATACTATATATTATTATATACTATTAGAAATTTCTGCATATTATTATAATACTTGTTCTATTGTACTGTACTTATCAATTATATATATATATAATATATATATATATTATAATAATCCCATTTTTTTTATTTTATATAATTTTTAATCACGTTAATTACTAAAAAACAAAGCAGGGTATATTATATTATATATATACATATATATAAATACCTATATATATCAATTATATTATACTATATACTATAATATATTAACTATTTATATATTATATATTCATATCGTATTCAGGATTTTTTTTACGGGGGGTGGGCGGCTATAAGTGGTTACATGTCAAATCAAGTTAAATTATATATATGATATATTATTCCTATTATCATACTATATATATATATAAATTATGATATATATAATTAATTATATTATACATATGTATATATATATAATCAATCTATATATATAATATATTATATATATAGAAATTAATATCAATAATAATATTATAAAATATTATAATATATATATATAGTATATACTACTTATAATATTTAATATATACTATATATATATTATATAGTATATATTATATTTTATATATCATATATATTACTACTATATATATATATTATACCATCTATATAGTTATATATCAATATTCATAGAATTACTATCGTATGTTTATAACAAGGTCAATTTCAGTTTCCTTGATTTTTGACTGAAGTGATTCAAAATATTTTCATTGCTGACTACTGTGCTGAGATCTCGATGAATTGACAGTAAAGCAAGGCCTGTAATGCGATCCTCTCCAACACTATTCCGTAAATACGTTAATGTTTATCCGAAAAGGGTTCTTTCTCTTTAGATGGATACAGGCTAATACTGCTAAGATTTATTCAGGAGAGTAGCGAATGTTAGGAAACCTCTCTTGTCCACTTAGCCAGCACCGATCGCGTTTTTGAGTTTTCATTTTCTAGCGCCATTTACGCTGCAAGAACACATCTCCTTTTAGATGATATCCTGTGAGGGACTATCTGGCAAGGTGTGCTTTAATAAGAGGATGCTTTTTTTTCCAATGATGCTTAACAAAGTACATTGCACCTTTCTGGTAAAATATATGAAGGAAATGATAGTGGTTTCGATGCGAGACGAAATCGATTCAGTAAACGAAGAAATAGATCATCATATAAACGATAAAGAGATGCAGGCTAAGTATGATGTCGAGGGATCTGATTGTAGACCATCTACAACGATGTTTCGGAACTCGTAGTTCTTGAATGTGTTATATAATTTAGATTGTGTGATATGGTTTTAAACTCAATGTCTGCATGCATTTTGTCTATCTTTTCGAGAAGTTGAATAATGTCTTTCACTGTTTATTGCGCATGTCCAAATGGACACTCTGAACTGTTTTGACAAGGTGTATTTTATCAAGGAAATGTTCTTAAAACGTATAATGTTATTATAAATTTACAAATTACTGATTGATTTAACAACGAAGTAGCTTCATGTGATAATCATCATGCCATTCTTTTATTTCTTCCGATGACGCAAGTATGGCTCAAGAGTCTCTTTAAAAAAGAAAACCGCTTCCATGCGTTCATACCATCTGGTCTGCACATCTTTTTGATGCCTGCTTGTTATTTGGTTAACTAGAAAACTCTTTTATTTTATTCTTCCAGATAGTTTTGTGTGCTTCGGATCGATCGAAAAAAAAAGCCTGCATTTTTAGTTGCATGAACCTAAGGACGCGTTTTCCGAATTGCGCGACTGAGATATTTTCGTGACGACTCGTCTGAAGAGACTTAGATTTAACAATGTGCTTACACAATGTTGTGTATAAGGTTTAGCCGATTACTATTCGAGAAACACGCATTGCAGCTTCTCAGAATTAGCCTTCATAGAATAGGCTTCATATAGTATACCTTTAGCCTCTTAAATTTTCGAGTTTTAATCCAAGATAGAAGCCTGGATCCAGCTTAAAATTAATTTGCCAATTGCTTATTCTGAAGATTCTTAACGCGCGATACAAATTGATTAAAAAGATCCTCTTTAAAGTAAAATGGGGTATCACCTCCATCACACAACACCAATCGCAGTACCTTCATACAGATGTGAAAGACTTTCTCTCTGTGTTTTAGAATCAATATCCGTTGTTTCATACAGCTACTGCTGAAAAAAATTTTATTAAACTTCTTCCACTAATTTTCCTTTGTATAAGCTGCCTAATGACTGTATGATTTCATTCTGTATCATCGAGACCTATCGCCACTACATTTAATTATTTTTGGACCAAATACAAGTAAGTGTTCTCAAACTTGTCATCTCCATTTGCTCGAAAACCTAGGAAGGCTTCTAAAATTTCGTCAACTTTTGCGCTCGGAGTTGATATTAAAGTCAATGCGTCCCAGAGTACGTTGACGCCCCTTCTAATGCAAGACCTTGGCTGGCCACTAAGATCTATAGTTTTCAATTATTGGTACAAGTTTATTTTCTATTTTCCTTGACATTTTTCTTATTTTTTAGTGTCCAGTTGTTTGTCTGTGCTTTCGATTTTTTTCTGAACATAGAGCTTCAATATAACCTCTTATTATATATATATATATCATATATATATATATATATATATTATATAAGGATATTATCTATATATATATATTATTATATATATATTATATAATATATATATATATATATTATTAGTATTATTAATATACTATTATTATATACTTATATATATAATTGTATATGATATATTTACTAGTTTGTTTTTTGCTGAAAAAATTGCACTGTCGTAATTTCGGGGGGCTGCAGGCCCGTCAGCCCACTTGTACGCCCCTGAGTTATACTTATTACTATACTATATATATATAATTATATTATTATAACTTATATATAATACTTATATAATATACTATATATATAATTATATTATATATATATATTATATATATTATATATATATATATAATATATATATGGTGCCCCAAGGGGTGTAAGGGGGGCAAACTCTACGCCGCTTGGCTTATGAATAAAGGGGGAAAGAAAGAAAGAAAAAGAAAGTTTTATTTTAGCAAGTTTTAGCAGAATAAAAACTCAAGCCGTCTTGGTTATTGTCCAAATTCGTTCGTCATCTTGTCAATGAATTCATCAAGGTTCTCTTATACTCTTTTCCTATGAACGCTACGCATGCACAGTAGGGTGGTATCAAAAAATCAATGTTCAAATTTTTTCCGGGAGACCCTCCCTATAAGTTGACAATTGGCTAAAATATGAGATTGGCAAAGTTTCAGCTCAATTAGATAACGTTAACCTGTGCCTCATTGAGGTAAAGTTTTGAAACACTGCAAGTTGTTGCAAAAAATTATTAATTATTGTTTCATTTTATAGGAAATATTGTTCTCTTGAAGTTTTACTGGTACTACTTTTTTGTTATAGCATAGATTTGAAGATATCCAGCATTTTCTAAGACCAGACATTATCCGATTAATCAAAAGTAACTTTTCATGCAAATGTCAAAAAACATCTCAGCACTCAATTACATTTGCTTTGCAGATTTTTTCTTTCTTTATTTTCATTTTGTACATTAAAAAGGGTTTAGTTAAAAGTGTTCTCAAAAGTAAATGTAAATTCCAAATTGAAAGACATGTTTTAGGAGAAAGAAGAGCAAAGAAGGTATAAAAATTATAACAAATAATGTTCAAATGCATTTTATTATTTCAAGCAGGGATGGCACGGAAAAAATCAATTGATTTTTTCAACTGATTTTTTCACTTGATTTTTTGCTCCAGAAAATCATGATTTTTTGCTTTTTGTTGATTTTTTGCTTTTTTATCTATATATATATCATATATTTTTATTATTACTATACTATATTATAATATACGATTATTATACAGTTAATATATCATATAATATATACTATTATATAATGACTTATATATATATATTACTATATAATATAACTACTATATTCAAATACTATACGTATATATTATATATCTTAACTATTTAAGTGATTTAACTTCATCAGAATAAAATCTTTTCTAATATCATTCATAGCAAGGCTACTCTGTTAAAATGATTTCTACAAATAAAATGTCAACAAAAGATATGTTTCAACATGTTTCTTTTTTTTTGATGTCATATCTTCCTATATTACAATACCACTTTAATGTTGCTCTTTCATTTTTTCTAGTCTATTAGGGCCGCCTATTTTAAGGATTTTGAATCAGAGCTAAGTCCTAGTGTTAAAAATAAATACTATATCAAACTGTTAAATTGTTAGTCTTAAATTACTATTTCGGTAAGGTTACCATAATTTTTATGATCTTTGAAAATTTCGGACGCCACCTCACATCGCGGCAATATATATAGTAATATTTAATATATATATATTATAGTATATCTTTTTATATACTGATGACTATATAGTTATATATATATACCTATAATTATCTATATAAATTATTATAGTATTATATTACTATTACTAATACGTATATATATATTATTATATACTTCTATAGTTCTGATACTTATTTATATTATATATTATTAATATATAGTATTATTATAATATATATATTTATACTTACCGCTTATTAAGGGCAATGGAAGTATCAACAAATATTTTCAGTGAAATGTATTTTTTCAGAATATCATTTCACCCAAGCACAATTCTGTAAAATTACGGAAACACGTATAATCGAAATATAAATTTGTTTATTAATTTGATAAGGTTACCTCTTTCACAGACAGCTTGAGTTTTATTCAACTTGTCCAAATCAAGTTACATAGACAGAAATGAATACTCTTTCTGTTGGAGGCATTAGTCTCCTGGTAAACAAAGGAGAAATAACCATTTTCAGGCCGATATTAGATATGGCACATTTTAGCTTGAAAGTGTTGAAATGATTTCGACCAACCATCACAGGAGTGTTTTTCTTTTTGAAATCAATTGTCAACATTTCTGGCGTCACTTATGTTTTAACGAACATATTCGTCATAAAGTGCCGTCTCGTCTATTGTAAAGGTAGGGATGAGTTCGAGAATAAAAATTAAAGTTATGCTACTTCTCCAGCACGGTATTCTCTTTAGTGTTACCAAGTAATTGTTTTTAAGTTTTTTAGTGGACTGATCCATTTAGATAATAATTCAAAGGCAGTTTGATGTAATGTTATGGAAACATCCTGTTTTTTAAGAATTTTGCAACTTGATTTCCCAGGACCTTCTCTTTTACCTATATTTTGGAAGATCGTTGTACAGCTAATGAATTAAGCAGTCTTCGCTCTTTAGAAGGGCATTTTATTTTGTAAATCATTTAATGCTGACATTACTTCGAAAATTGTAATTGTATCCCTTTCAATCTTTTCAATAGTCATGTGAAAAGTGGACGCTTGACTGTGGATAAAGTAAAGCCATGCTTCAGATAAAAGGATTTCAAAAATGTTTTTCACAAGGGCATTTTTCTTGTGACTCAAAAAAATAATGATTTTAAGGGGCATACATTGTTCAGAGACGTTCACGCAGGGAGTAGAGAAGCATCTCGGTTTTGCTCGGAAGCGCCATTACAGTATCAAATGCTATATAAATTCTTTTAAAGTTTTCACTCTTACGTATGTATATATAGAACTGAGAATATATTTTTTGAACCGATGCTTCAAATTTCAATAGAAGAGCATCAGCAGGCTGTCTGATAGTGTTGTAGAATGCATATCGAGCAGACATCTATTCAACTAAACCATGCCAAGTCTCTGGTTTTGTAAAACGATTGTTTAACGCCCTTTCTAGATATTACCCCAAAATTGCAATTAGTATATCTGCGAGAGCCAGAGCATTGTTCTTTTCTTTTGCATTCATATTTTTTTAGCATTCAATTAAAAATGCAGAGATTGTGTTAGATGTTTCAGAGGGCAATGATTTTACTTCTAATTTTCATCTGAATCCCTTTAACAGGTTGGAAATATCTAACAAGTACTGGGATATTTTATTGTCTTGTGATTTTATTAATAAGTAATCCAAATTTAATAATATCAGGGAAAATCAATTTTGGAGTTAGATATAGCTGATTGGAGTAAAATTTAATTACATTCTCGCTTTTGGTACGGGCCACATGTAAACTTTAGGGTTCAAAACAAGTGTAATTAGTTTGAGAGCATCATAGATTTGAAGCAATTATTTATATTGCACTAAGTGATAGGCACCTGCCCACAGAGCTACAGTAGTTTAAAAGTTCTTTGTCAACCAAAATATTTCAATTTTGGAATGGCCTGGAAACTAACAATATAAATCCCTGGCACGAAGCAGTTTTAGCTTTTCAGTAATTTAAATGTTGTGGTAATATCTGTTCTTCCTCATGGACTGTATTAAGCTGGCGACAGAAATATGTCTGCAACGAACACATGATTTCCGTAAATGTCTTTTTCATTATGGGAAAAAGCCTTCTCCATTTCTTCCTGGGGAACTCGGTACTCTTTGCTTTGGGGGCATTGATTGTCAGATTAATTTTAAGTTTGTAACAGGCTTTTAAAATTTTAATAAAAATAGCTTTTTAATATATATAAATATATATTAGAAATATATTATGTATATAGTAATATTTCTATTTATAGTAATTTAAAATACCAAATAGTTTAGCTGTTATGTTCTATATATATAATATATTAATATATATATATATAAATGTAATTGTGAATAAGACGGCTTCCCGATCCGGTAGTGTAGAGAATTTTAATATGATGTATAAATAAAGATTTTAATATAATGTGAGAAATTTTTAAAACATTTGTCCATAAGCCTTTATATTCCTAACTGTCCGCAGTGGTAAGGGGTAAGGGCGTAAGGTACGGCGGCGAATCCCCCATAGCAAATACCCATTCTGTTTCTTGCATTTGTCATATATTATATTATATATTATATATATATGTATTATACTATTATATTATATATATATATATATTTCTATCATACTTGTTTGTATAGAGTATATATCTATATATATATATTTATACTATGATGAATTTAATGTTATATTATTATATTATCATATATATCTTATATATACTATAATATATATATATTATACTTATATATATATATAATATTATATATATCATATATATATATATATATTATATAGTATATATATACGTATATATATATATATTATATATATTATATATATATATATATATGCAGAATGGATATTTCTACCCGTGAGTACTGCATCAACAATATATTATTTGATGTTATAAAACTAAATTTTGAAAAATCAAAATTAAAAATATTGTAAAGATTTTTCAAATATTTACCACACTGGTGTAGCACTGATATTTAACAAATTAAACAATTAAAGCACATAAAAAATGACAGTATGACTTAACTTGATTTTCAAATATAATTATAAAAAAAAAAAATTGAAAAGGTGCTTTTGTTAACTTCATGTTCGATATTTTTGTAACGTATTCTTTAATTTAAATCCCGTCTGATTTGTTATGACTTATGAAACATAGGCAGTTCAGTTAAAAATGGCCTGGGTTTAACGAATTTTATAACGGAATCTTATTAATACATGTTAACTATGCTTTAGTAGATTTAATAATTTAACATTAACCTGTACTTGATTTTACGATCCTACAAGAGAAAATCATATATTTTAAAATATATTGAATAATAACTAAAAGTTCAGGAGAGCGGCATGCATTAAACTTACAATTTATATATATATATTATTAATATATATATATTTATATTTATATATATATATAATATAATATATGTATATATATACTGATGTATTATATATATACATACTGATACAATATACAGTAGATATAGATATCATTAACTTTTTAAATCACAAAAATACTGTTTGTCACCACAGAGCGCATCAAGAGACTGTTTTTTTATATATTTGAAAACATTTGGGGCTTTTTTGCCCAGGAGCGGGGGCCCCCTTTTCGGGGGCTTATTATTTTCCCCCACCGTTAAAATTGAACAAAATTTTTTCAAAAAGGATTTTTTTTTTTTTTAAAACCATTCTACATGTTCGAAAAAGATCTTCTTCTCAGTTTTCCTGCCTTTATAAGTATAGCGATTTCATGCCTAGCCTATATGCTGCTTGCAGCTGCTAAATTTCAAGATTTATAATGTTTACCAACGTAAGTTGTAAAATAAGCATAAAAATTTGGATTCATTTTCATCTGTTTTAAAATACGGGACAATTGATTAAAAAACGGGACAGGATACAAAAAACGGGACAGTGGTTTGAAAAACGGGACTGTCCCGGAAAATACGGGACGTCTGGTAACCTTAGATAATTTCGCGTGACGTCACGAATCTCAAAAAATCCAAAAAATCCAAAAAAATCCAAAAAATCAAAAATTGATTTTTCTCTCAAAAAATCCAAAAAATCCCCAACCCAGATTTTAAAGTTATAAAAAAGGAAGCATTCTAAAGGAAAAAATTATATATATTGATTATTATTTACAATTATCAGATTAAGGTAGTAATGGCTTGATAAGGTTTATTTTGAAATCAGGAAAAATCTTCCCACATTCAGATACAACTTGTAACAGAAACTATCATTGTTCTTCGTCTTTCCTCAAACAGAAATTGAAGTCCTGAAATAATTTTACCCCTTTCAGCTGTGTTATTGACAACCTTAAAAGTTTACTATTTTCTTAGGTTTTAAATAATGTTGATTTTCACACTATACATCAGGATCAGTAGTTAAAAATTCGGTATCAATTTCAAATATCTTTAAAAAAATTTAGAGTTCTAGGAGAAACAATAAAATCAACTTCTTTGTCCAATAAATAATCCACTTGTTTTAGATTGAGTATTGCTTTTACATCCCTATGATCATCACAATCATCATCATCATCTTCTTTGGACGTTAATTTTAGAGCCATACTTTTTTTTAACATTTTTTCCCAATGTATGATCGAAAAATGAAAATGTAGCTTAAAATGATAAACCATAGATGGTTTATCATTTTAGACAGTGTCTTGTCTGCAACCTCTTCATCAATTTTCCTGTAGTTAACAAGCGATTTAAGTAATTGTAGGTCTTGGTTGGGATCCAAAGTGAGTTTGGGTGTGCTGAACCAAGCTTTTACATAAATATTGATTTATAAATAAACAGGCATATTAGTCAAAGTGGGGTATCTTTCCCTATGTTTACGATTCCTTAGAACTTGATTCTAATGGTTTAAAGTTCCTGCGGGGTATCTGAGAGCTCCCAGGGTGGGGGCCCCTAAGAAATAAAGTACAAAGTGGATAGCTGAGGAAGGAATGCAGAAATCGTTTAAGAATCCGGGGAGGAGTCTACCCGACTTCGGAGTTGAGACCGAGGGTGATCTGAATCAGAGTAGTACGGTGCTTGAATCTAAAACTTGCTTTAGACTTGTATAATGTATGTTGCATCAATGATGGGTGCTGAGATCGAATACATTGGTTTCAACTCTCTAACGGGTTGCGTGAACACCTAACCAGAGCGTGCGCACGCCCGCATGCGCAAAAAACAGCCAAATATATATTTTATTAAATTATCTATTTTTTTTATACATTTTTCCTCCCCATGTATTTACAAGGATTCAAAAATGTATTCCTTTTTTCCTGTAGCTATTGATTTCCAAACACATTTTTTTTCACTTTTTTTTTTTTTTTTTTTTTTTTTTTTTTCTTATACAGTTTCCGCAAAAAATTTTGCCAGCTGATTCTCAACAATTATTCCTTTTTCACTGTACACATTGATATTATTTAATATGAATGATGATATTGTCGCTCTAAAACCACAATACCTCCACCATATTTCATATTTAATTGAAAGTTAGAATGATTTGATTTTTTTTTCTAATATACAATTCATATAAAAATTATTGATGCATTTATGTTTTACTGATAGTGATACTATCCATAGCTATTTTTAAATTCTCTGCTGTAAATTGATTATTATTACTATTAATTTAAACAATCGTACTAAAAAATTATGTTATTACTCATGTATGTCAATATTGATTAATTATTCAATAAAATAATGATATTATTAATAAAAAATTAATTACTGGAAATAATAATTTTTTTTTTACTCGTTGGAGTATGCAATTAGAATAATAAACAAATTTAATGTTATAAAATAAAAGAAACAATTGGACCATAATCCATGAACTTTAATGTCACTGAACAAAAGCAACTTTCTTGACCGAGGCTAATTAGCCGGGTAATTTCATAATAATTTCCTTCACCTTCTCTACCAATCCATTCTTGTTGAGGTAAGATCCTGATCAAGTGTTTGCTCCTCCAACAAATCCCTCAGACCGTCCCGTGTTCTCAAATAAGTATGCCCGTCCTATCCACTTCTCCACGTATTCTAATCACCCAACGTAATAATGCTTCTCCATAGTATCCTCCATCTTTTCTCTACCGGTCCTCCACTGGGCTCACTTCACATAGTTCTCCAATTAATAAGCTTCAGGTATCCTAAAATCCTCCATGATCTCTGCACACATACCAACCTATCGCTAGGTTTCATTTCAATAGCATTCCACGAATATTCGCGGACTCACTCTCCTCTTAATCGCTTCAATTTCTTAAACTTTGTTCCCTCAAGCGGATCTGCTCCTATTATTAGCTACCCTCGCATTTCCACAGGCTCTATTTACTTTCGGCCTGTGTAAGTAAACAAACAATCCGACCTATAGTAATATTTTAGATTTATGGTATATATATCATTTTACCAACTGGCAACTCCTCTCTGCATAATCAATGGGGACAACATCCACATCTGAATTTTGATATGCTCCTCGTCTAATTTCCACCATAATGACATCATCAAATTAATGTCTTTTAACCAGCCGATCACACTATGATATCGGTCAATTTCCGATCAGCGATCATCAATCTTCATAGATCAGCAGCAATCAAATCCTGTGTAATACGATCGGATCAGTCGGAGTGTCGATAATTAAGAACTAATTATACTATCAAAATGTATAGTATATTATTATATTATTAATATTATTATTAATATATTAGAATTATATTTATATATTATTATATATTATATATAATATTATTATTTATATTAGATATATTATTATATATAGATATAATTATATTATTTTATATTATTTATTTGCATTATTAAAAAGAGTTGATTTTATTTCCAACCTTCTAAATATCTATTGTACATAATTTAATTCTTAAAAATACATCTTTGGAAAATATATCATAAGAAGGAATTATGTTTACATAATTCCCGACGCCGTTTCGTCTCTATACTTGAGACAACTTCAGAGGATTATTTCAGGCAATGATCTTTAAATTATATTAAAAGAAATCAAAATATTGTTGCTATAAATACATTAAAAATTTCGCTAAGTCTGTGCTGTTTATTAGAAGCCTCCGCAATTAAGTTCTGTACTTCATACAATCCGCATAATTTTTGAATTTAGAAATACTAAAGTACTTCCATATCCCGTATTGAAACT
>JABUQX010116170.1:0-12500 GCA_015478945.1 Trachelipus rathkii | reverse complement strand
TGCAACCGAACATTTTGTAACGACTACTCACTCAGTACTCATTAAAAATAGTTCTTACTAACGGTGTAACGGCAGTAACGGATCTGACCACTCTTTATATATTATATATAATTATATATATTTATATTATATATATATATATATATATACATAATATATATATATATATATATAATTATATAACTATAATATATTATACTATATATATATAAGATAATAAAGTACAAATACAATAATTAATAATTATCTTACTGTCTGAAAAAACAAAATATAAATAAATAAATAATAAATATAAAATAAATATATATTATTATATATATATATTAATATATATAATATATATATTATATTATATAATATATATATATATATTAATGTCGGCATCCCGAAAAGCCAGCATGTAAACTAAACAACATACAGCAACAAAATAAAATCATTTATTAATAATCAGAGCAAATTTTAAATCTAAATTAAAAACAAATAAAAAAAAATCAACACTTTTTAAAAAAATTCAAATTTGTTTTACCATTTGTTGAAAAAAATTACAGTTTTTGAGAAATCGAACATGCTCGCTTACTCGAGGGAAATCGCGCAAAGTTGCAATGTTAATTTTTTTCTTATTATAACTAAACTGAATATTGTAGGAAAAGTTACTTTTGGTGAAGCGAGATCCTCGCCTCCGGGCGACGGGACTCGTCCCCTCTTTCCTACTGTCCGCTCGAACCCCCTAAAAAGACTATAAAAAGAAAAAATAACATTTTCCCAAAGCGTAAAATAAAATTATTGGAATTTTGCTATCGTGAACTAATGCAGGGATTCAAAGCAAAAAAGAATGGGTCAATCACACGGACTGCACTGCGATGGTCTAAGATTCTATACTAATATTTTAATGTTATTAATAAATTTGAACTAAATAAATTTTTTTTTTGTTCTGATCGAATGAAAACTTACTTTTAGCTGAAAATTCAAAAAATGTTATATTTCTGTAATGTTATAGTTTTCAGTTACATGCCTGGCCTCTTGGGGATGGCAATATAGTTATAATAATATATATATATATAAGATAATAATATATATATAAAAGTTAAAGCTAATTTAAAATATTATTAACTTTTGTCATAAAATCTTACTCTCATTAAAAGTAAAATAAAATCTCACATATATATATATATATATCATAATATATATATATATATACTATATATATATATATAATATAATATATCATTATATATATATATATATTAAATATATATATATAATATATATATTATACTATATCATAAATATATATCATATATATATATATTAATATATATACTATATATAATATTATAATTATATATATATATATCTATATAATATATACATACCTATATGTTTACCGACACAATATCAGACAACATTTTATATTTAAGTTAAACGTACTTATTTTCTATTTTTATTGTTTTCTAATTAAAATATTATTGATAATTATCGTGTACATTGCTTATAATGTATAGGTAGCATAGTAGATAGTTGCAGATGTGTAAATGTCACTATCATATATATTAATTAGAACTAATGCTGAAGAAGCAATTCTATTACGTACTCAATCTAATTTTCACACATTTGATAAAAGTTAAAGCTAATTATGAAAATTATTATTAACATTATTGTGAGTAAAACTTATAAATTTTTGTTCCTATTACATTATTCAGAATGTATTTAACACATTGGCACAAATCAGTTGAATGACTGAAATTAAAAAGAAAATTTAACAGGTTTACCACCATAAATAGAAAAGGAATAATTTTTGCTGAGGAACTACGCACAGGATAATTTCAATGTATTCTCCACCTTTCTCACCCATCCATCTTGTTACGAGATCTCGGTCACAGTGTTGCTCCTCCAAAATCCCTCCAGACTCCCGGTGTCTTCAAAAGTGCGTCGTCTAGGATGCCCGATATCTAAACAATATCGAAATATCGATAATTTTTAAAAAAATAATCTAATAATCGCCGTTCGATAGTTATGTCGCCAGTAAATAAATATCGATATTCGATTATATCAGAATTCGAATATATTATAATCGATTATAATTGATATCATAAATCATATATATATAATATAGATATATACATATATTATATATAATATATATATATATATATATATAATATAACTATTATATATAATATATATATATATATTAATAATATATATACTATATATACTATCATATATATATATACTATATATTATAAATATATACTATATATAATATATATATATAATATTTATAGTATAATATATAATATATAATATATATATAATATATATATATATAATAATATATATTATATAGTATATTATATATATATATATTATATATATATAATATTATAATAATATATATATATATATATATATATATACTATATATTAATATATAGCGAGACGAGGCCAGACACGCTGGGATCAACTAGCGTACCCGACTGGAAGGTGCCTACTCATCCACTCTTTCTCGTAGACCGAAAATTCGAAAGAAGATTAGAGAATTCGAAGTCAACAAGATTATAATAAGAAGTTAATTAATTAAAAGTGCAATGTTCGATAAGATGTGTTTGAATTGTACATGTACCACAGGCACCAAATGACATCCATCCAGAATGGTGTTACGGAGCAGGTTAGGCTATTTTCCGTACGGAGGAGAATTCTGTTCCGGACTCCGCTGGCCTCGCTTAACTTGCGTGACTTTCAAGGAGGATTATCTCAGTTTTTCAAAGTGAATTAAACACTTGTGTATACCATTAAATTTGACCCAGAAGAAGGCGTTTACTTAACACTAGAGTGTTTCCGAATCCTATCTATCATGGAGTCTAAATTCATATATTTTTCAGCTGGCAGTACTACATCAAGATACTTCTTTCATAGAAAGAATAAAAATAATAAAACATTCCAATATAGAATCAAATCTAAGGATCATGGACACACTAGAAAACAAGTTAATGTTTACTTAATTCACGTTCAAAACCATATATACATGTGGGAGCTGTTTGCTGATGATATTCAAAATAACACCAATCCACTCCCAACAAACTATAAATTAAAAAATTATATTGAATTGATTATATAAATATATTTTTAATTAGATAACATAACATCATGGAGGAATTTTACTGAAAAATCCAATATATATATGATTATGTACACTAAGTTCAGGACTCAAATTCAGAGAGTGGGAAAACCAACGATTCAAAATATTTATTCGTGCAATGAAGTAAAGGGAGACAATAGAACTTTCTACTCACTACCAACAAATATACTCACCTTCACTAGAGGATTTTGGGACTAAACAAAACTGAATCAAAATTGAATCAAACATTAAACAATGGCCTAAAATTGAAATCCAAGGATTGAATTTTGAAACAATGATTTTTGAAATCACAAGAATTGAAAAACCCGCAGCTTTAGAAACTGCCTGTCAAAAATAATAATAAAAAGATTTACTACATATCACGAATTTATCTTCATTCATAACACAGCTATAACTTTCATATATTTTAAATGTACTATTTAATACCTTATATTTGAACTCACCCTTTCAATGTACCAAGAGGAGTTTGTTCCAATACTCAATAGTCTTGCCTGCGTATCTTTCGTATATGAAAACTTGCCACACCAATAACGGTGTTAGCGTTACTACTGCTTTTTCTCAGCACATGACATAATTAAAATTTTACATAATGAAGTGAAAATGGAATCTTTTATTTATCCGTACACACTAACCTGGAAAATCTGGAATATTTAACTTCCAGATCTTCAAAGTATCTCGAGTATATTATGAAATGTTTGTTAACAATGTTTTGGTACAATATCATGTACTTTTTAGAACTTTAACAAAGTGTTTAGGTTATAATATTATCAATAACATCAAATCATATATCCAAACTAAAAAAAAGAGAGAAATAATTATAACCTCTATAATTCCCTAAGTTTTGATAATAAATAAAGCAATAATATAATATAATACAATCATCGTCCAGGCTGGAGCGTATTGTCCAGACTGGATCAATGAGAAATCTTAAAAATTACAAAACCGTTACTACGGGTTACTTCAGTCGTCAATGGCACAACTATGCACGAACAACATCTCCTCATATATATAGTATATATACTTATATATATAAGTGATATATTATTATATATATTATTATATATATATAATAATATATATATATTAAATATATTATTATTATATATATCTATATAAATATAATTATATATATTACTATATTAATATATAATATATATATAATTATATTATATTATTATAATATATATATACTATATATATATATCCTTCCAGATTAGGCGACGCACATAGTAAAAAAACAACTGATGGCCATTGCACTAAAATTGAATTACATCTATTTTGGAATCAGAGGCACAATCTCCAGTTCATGAAAAGTAAAAAAATAAATTAAAACTAACATAAAATAAAAATAAAAAAATAACAAAATTTTAGGGGATGCTACGAGTTTTTATTATTACAACGGCAAAATGATGTTGCTAAACAGATTTATTTGCATTCTAAAACAATGAGCAGTTGTTACGATATTTTACATTATTACGGTTTAATACTAACCAGTATATATATAATATATATCTATAATATACTATATATATATATTACTATTATACTTATATAATTATATATATATTATATATATATATATATATTATATATACTATATATATATATATATATATATTATCTATATAGAGAGAGCAGAGAGAGAGAGGAGAGAGAGAAGAGTAGAGAGAGAGAGAGAGCACGACCTGTGGAGAGAGGAGAGAGAGAGAGATGAGAGAGAGGCTTTAATTCATAAATTATGAAGCAGACGTAAATGTACAAGAAGATAAAAGTGCTAAGAAATGGAAGGATCTTTCACTCTTCAGGTCTTCCAACTCTCAAGTTTTCCAACTCCAAGAGGTTGAAGACTGAAGTTGTGCTAGAAAAATCGTTGATGTTGGATCTTGAGGAACTGGCGAGTGGTTGTTTGACTTTTTGTAGTATGAGTGTGAATAAATTTAAATAAAGAAAATTAGTTTTTTACTAGAAATTAAAAAAAATAATCATCAAAAATCATTTTCGTATTAACAAATAGAAAATAACTATGTAAGTATTAATTGAGCTGGAATCTTCAGAAATGACTTTTTTATTTAAGTACAAATAAATATTGATTCTAACAAACGAAATTAATTTAAATTGGATTTTAGACAACTGATTCTTGGACGACTCTGGAAGTCTGATCTTAAGAAAATCTATTAAAATTTTAGTATAAATGAAATAATATTTAAGAAGTTCGAACTGGAAGCGCCAGACGACTATCATAAGAAAAGCTGTAGTGGTACCCCAAAATACTAACTTTTGTAATAGCTATTAGTTAAAATCACGTTAATTTACGTTAAATTACAGTATTCTTAAAGCAAAACATCTTAATCGCCAGTAATGATTGCATATAGGACTATAGTCGTAATTCGTTATGTTAGACCTGTTCTAAACCAACTCACCAGGAAGTCCCTGCTTCAGGTATATACTGATTTCACTGCAAATGATTATTATCTTCGTCCACACTGACACTGAACACAATCCACAGAGCTATCACAGCTAAATCAGGAAATCAGGCTAGTTGAGTTCATGTACTGCAACAGTCTTTAATAGCTCTACAGGAATAAATAAATAAATTTACTAAAATATTTCATTAAAAGGAAATAAAAACGTTATGTAGCTATTTTTATTCCTTTTCCTGTATTCAATGTTAATTCAAATTTATTTACCCTTTAATATATATATATATATATTAGTATACTATATTATTATATATATTATATTATATATATATATATATTGATAAATTATATTATATATATAATATATATATATTATATATATTATATATATAATACTTCTGAACTATGGTGAAACTAACAGAAGTACCCGCACGATGTATCCTCTAAAACTAAGATAGGACAAAGAAACAAATAAACATGTATATGGAATCATCAGCGTATGAATTTGTATGAAAAAAAGGAAGGTTTTTTTCTTAACTAAAAATGATACGCTAGGGTAAACTGTAAAGCATGCAAAGAGTCGGGGGTCTCTCGGCTCTCTGGGGGACGACGGGGCCCCACTTGTGAGCTGTCAAAATTTAAACAACTATTTAAAAAAAATTTCATACTCTGATTCCAAATTCGCTTTAGCATGTAAAAAAATCATTTTTTGCATACATAATTTCTATGACTGATTCCTATATGTTATTAGTTTTCATTGTACCCCTATCTTTGTTTAGAAGATATTAAAAAGAAAAAAGAAACAAAATATTTTAATCATACTAATTTCATACGCTGATTCATATATGTTATTAGTTTTCTTGTAACTATCTTAGTTTTAGAGATATCATATCATGCGGGTACTTTCTTTAGTTTGACATATATATTAATATATTATATATATACTATATATATATATATATAATATATATATATATTATATAATAGTATTATATAATATATATATCTATACGTATATATATATTATTACAAAAGCTCCGATACGTTATCTATCTAATGCACTAAAATGAACGAACTGTATTGATAATGCCTCGGAAATCAACTATTCCTTTCATTGAGCAAACGTTGTTTAATAATGATTACTGTCGTTCTGACGAGACTGAGCGTCGGCATTTACAGTAATGTATTCATGCTAAACATTAAACATAGCACGCGAAATCATTTTTACTGTCATTCCAAAATTTTATTGGTCGGTGCATTTCAACTTGATCACTGAATAAACTGAATTAGTGTATTAATGATATACTCAGAAGAAAAAGTTTGACTATGTGCGTATGTGCCTATTTTTGATTCCCGAAAAGACGAAAAATCTAAAACCCCAATTTTTCGGTTTATTTTATACACGACATTGGGGGACGAACGAAGAACGAATAATGGGGGGAAAAAGAGAGTTTCAATTCACTTCAGAGGTGGTCGGGAGAGGGGAGATAAGATTTTATTTTTTCCGGCCTTTTAAAAAATTTCTTTTTTGAAAAACTATCGGTTTTCGATATTAAGAAAAAATTTCGAAATATCGTTATATCGCCTAAGAAAATATCGCCCAACAATATCGATATATATATCGAGCCAAAATATCGATATTCTTTGACGATATATCGATATTTTTTGGCCATCCCTAGTGTGCTTCGTCCCTTTTTCTCCATCGTTTCTCCCCTCGACGTAATTGCTTCTTCCACAGCATCCTTCCATCTTTTCCTTGGTCTTCCCACTGGTCTCGTTCCGATAGGTCTCCAATTAAGTAGTCTTCGGGGTATCTAAAGTCCTCCATTCCTCTGCCACATGAACCTGAACCATCTTACAGGCTGGTTTCTCTTTCAATCACATTCCCGATTATGGGCGGGACTCCGAGCTCTTCTTTTAATCGCCTTCACTCTAACTCTGTCTCCCTCAGCGTTACTCCTGCTTATCATCTTAACACTCGCATTTCCACAGCTTCTATTTTACTCTTATCTGCTCTCGTGTTAAGTATCCCAAAACATTCCGGAACCCGTTATAGTAATATTTGTTGTTAGGATCGGTTGTATATAATAGTCACTTTTTACCTCATACTTCGCGCACTTCCTCTCTGCTCATCAATGGTACAAACATATCCCCATTCTTTGCAATATTTGTATTTCTTCCCCTTCAGTTCTGAGTCTATCCATCCTTTCTCATTAAACTATTACTCCTAGATATTTTGAATCTGCTGGTCGTTTTAACTTGTACCCTTCCCATTCATAATCTCCGCGTCTGATTCTCCCTCGATCTCTGAAATTCAGTCATTCATTCGCGTCTTCCCCCTGTTATATATTTTCATTCCCCACTCCATCCTAACTTCTTTCCAAGAATTCACAGCAGCTTCTAGTTCGTGTTGTTCCTTTGTCACCACAGCCGCGTCGTCAGCGTATACAAAGGTATTTTCCCTATCCTCTCTTACACATATCCTCTTCAAGCAGTAGTTTGTCCACGATATAATGCAATGCCGTTCCTTTTCATCCAACATTTATATTAAATCATGAACCCAAGATACTTGTTCAGCTGCCACCATTCTAACATAACCTCACTCCGAGGGACTGTCCTCCTCAACAACCATACCTTATCATGGATCTACGCTTTAAACCTTCAAAACATCTCCCTTTTACACACCCCCTGCCAAACTCTCTCTACCTATCTCTCAAAATCATCTCTCAGAATTCCCCACACACAAACCAATATCTATTTCATATCAAGTAGGTTAGGGCATCCTTCACTCTCTTCCATTTCAATCATTTTAACCGACGGTTGCGGTTGTCGGTAAGTTCGGGGATTTTGTAATTTTGAAGGAGTATCGTGAGATCGGAGTCTCGAGTCAGGAGTCGGAAGTCGGCAGTACGGAACAAGTCGAGTCGGAGTCGGAAGTTCGGAGTCGGGTCGGTAATTTGTAAGAGGATGGAGCGGAGGAGGCGGAATTTTAGCGACTCCACCAACCCTGATTCTTAATACCATGCCACCTCTAATTCTTTCATAAACCCCATCCATATACAAATTGAATAACAAGAAGACCAATAGCACCATCCCTGCTCACTCCGCTATTAATATTAGAACAATCACTTTCAACTCCATTATCATTCTTGACACACGGCTTTACTATCGTCCTATTATATACTTTTGATTCCTATTCAGACAGCTTACACCAGCAACCTACTATATCCAATAACACCTGCCATAGAGCTTTGCACATAATCTAAATCTTTTATACGCTGTTTGCCAAATCAAAAGACTCCTAAATACAATCTTATTCTCTTCTTTCTCATTTTCATCAATCATTTTTTCCAATGGTTAAGAATTTGATCCACACATCTTCTACCACTTCTAAACCACCCTTGTTCTTCACAATCAGTCTTCAGTCACTGACGCATTCTTTCGACCAAAAATATAAGTATTTTATTTTCATACTTCACTTAATAAACTAATTTCCCTATATAATTCCTACAGTTCCCTTTTTCTCATTTACCCTTATCTAAGGGTACTATTACTGCTCTCTCCAATTCCCTCGGAACTATGCTCCCCATAAATATTTTTACACACAACTTAAAAAATCCAATCAATCACCATTCTTGCCTCCGTTCTTTGATCATTTCACCTGGTAATTTATCATCTAATACTCAGATTTTACCATCTTCAACTTTTACTCGCTCTTACACATTACTCCTCTTACATAATTTGACCTACATCCACCCGAAAAAAACCTATTCTTATGCACCATCAAACCCACACACATTCACTAATACCTTCTTCATTTACTGCCAATGTTATGCAGATTTTCGAAGGTTCACACCACATTCTAGTCACATCATCTATCATTTACGTAAAGCATTCGATCTCTATTACATTATTCTATGCAAATTCCCTATATCCTATACTATATATAATATATATATATGATATATATATATATATATATATGATATATATATATATTATATATTATATATATATATACTTATAATATATTTTATATATATCATATTAATAATAATATGATATTAATAGCCTTATACTTTACTATATATATATATATATATATATTATATATAGATATATATATATATATATATATATATATTGTTTTCTGAATTTTTTTATTTATAATATTTTTTATTATTATATATTAGATCAATATAATATATATATATTTTATTTTAAATATATATAATATATATATCTATATATATATATATTATAAAAGGATTTTTTAGCTTGATCGGGGGGTGGTCAATTGGTTATCAACATTCAAAGAAAGTCAGAACAAAATTTGTAACGGACTAAAAAGTAGGAGAAAAAATAAGGAACTTATTCAAAAGCGTTACATAAAAGAAAAAGTAACTGAGTCCGTTACTGCTTAACTGTAAAATACTTGTTCCGTTAGTAACGGTTTAGTACACGGATCGTGCCCACCTCTGTAATACTATAATCTATATATATATTATATAATATAGTAGTATATATATATATATACATACTAATCTATATTATACTATATCATTATATATCATATATATATATATATATATAATATATTATACTATAGATTATATATATATAATATATATATATATATATATATATTATATATATTAATACCTATATATATATAATATAAGACGAAATGTTATTCGAGGACATTCGCAGTCGAAACAATGCAAGACTTTCTTTTTTCTGCATAGTCAGAGGCGACAGGGTAGGCACCCGCGTCCTTTATACTTTTTTTTGTTTGCAAGAACTCCTGGGACCAGCATTTGGGAATCTTTTGCCGCCTAGAAACAGAGATCAATCTGGAGAGCTTGGGTTGAACGAATCTTGAAGCCAAATGCGAAGGTGCTCGTTCCATCTTGAAGGGTGGAAACCATAACCTGAGTGTATATAAAGCTCAAGGACTGCATCAGAAACCCATTGCGCCGATAATGTTTTTCTAGAGTGCTCTAGGATCAAGAGTTTCGGGCCAGAAGAGAATGCTCGTCCAACAGACAGGGCGAAAGCCCGCTGTGTGATTGGTAATAATAATAATTTAATTATATATATATATATATATAATATATATACTAATATATATATCTATATTAATATATATATATATTATATTATAGTATATATACTATATTATATATATATTATATATATATATATATATAATATATATATATATATATTATATTAATATATAATAGATACATATATATATAGTTATATTGCAGTGTCTTTAGGGAAGATATATGCTCACATTTTGTCGGAAGAGTCGCGTCGAGTGTAATTGAAAGAACGGTATTGGTGCAAGGACAAGGTCCGCTTTAGGATGGTAGAGAGATGTTCTTTCGGGTCAAATTCTTTACATTGAAACATAAATGATTGAGAATAATAGGGAGAAGAAGAAGAAATTGTATTTAGTTTTTAGGATTTGCCAAACAGGCTTATGATAGGATTAATAAGGAAACTTATTGCAGGTGTTAGTGATATATGCTGTTGGTGGTAGCTTTGAATGCAATGGAATCAAAAGTATGTATGACGAGTGAAGCGTTTATAAGAATAAATGGTGTTAAAAAGTGATTGCTTGAATATTAATAGCGTTTTGAGTGATCAGGGATGTGTCATGTCTTCTGGTTATTCAATTTGTATATGGATGGGCCGTATTGAAAAGAATTAGCGTTGGATTTGGCAGGATATGTGTTGAATGATGGGGAATGAAGGAGTGGAGGTGCCCTACCTCTTATTTGCGGATGATTTGGTTTTGTGTGGCTTGATCTGAAGAGATTTGAGAGGATTGGATAGAGAGATTGTTAGGTGAGTTAGTAAAAGCAGTGGTGTTGAAGTAAACATAGTATGAGGTAAAGCGGTTAAAGGTTAGGTTGAAAAATGAATTATAAAATGGAATGAAGGTAATAGAGAGTTATGTGGTGCTTGCTATAGTTAAGGAGAAATAGAGAATAAAGGAAAGCTACGCTTGAGATGGTTTTGGTCATGTGATTATAATAAAATTATGATTGTAAGAGGATGTATAATGGTGTGTGTGTGTTGGGAATTGACAGGCTGGGAGGACTGAAGAAAAAATGGATTGAAGTAAGAAGTAAAGGAGATGTCTGGAGGAGAGAAATTGAGTTTGGCGCAGAGCGAGAATAAAGGTGCATAATAGGAGTGAATGACAGGATTTTGTAGAGGGGGTATGGTTTGTGGCCCACCTGGCCAAGTGGATGAACCCCACATTGACGGAGATGCCATTAGTGAGGGTCCGTCGCACGATCCATGAAGCTCTAAGGACTTACGAGATTTGTTACTGACTGCGACGAAGCTTCTCTCACTAACCAGGTATAAATGGGTGCGGTAAGTCTGGCTTTCTTTCCGACTTGTGTCTGTTTTTCTACTACTTTTCTGTTTCCGGTGCATGGTACGTACCTTACCCCCAGTTTAGTAATTTGGCATTGATATATATATATATAATTACTATAATATATATACATATAATATATATTAGATATTATATATATATATATTATATTTTATAGTATAATATATATATATATATAGTTATATTATAATTATGTATATTATATAGTAGTAAGGAGTGGGAAACAAACTACCGCAAAACTGCCGAGAGACCCCGACTCCTACCCATCTTTGTGGTTTACCTGGTATTCCTTTAGGTAATCAAACCTAGGGTTTTTAATGTTAGGGTTTTTAAGGCCGGTGAGACCGAATTTAAGGTCTGGAAGACCGGCTTCCGAGGTTTCGAGCCTGAACTCAAGGATTTAACCCCAAAAGTGGGGCGGAAGCCCCCAAAGGGCGGTTTTTATTTTTTCGGTTCCTAGAAGGTTTTAAATATTCGATAGATCATTTTTGATGGTTTTCATCGATTTATCGTTGATTCTCCG
>JABUQX010116169.1:0-24845 GCA_015478945.1 Trachelipus rathkii | reverse complement strand
AAATACTATATATATATATATATATATATATATATAGCATATTATATTATTATACATATATATAATATATTAAATATATACCTATATATACTATATAATATTATATATATATATATATATAATACTACTATATACTATATGTGCATATATATATATATATATATAATATATATATATATATATAAATATAATATACTCTTATTATATGTCAACTAATCTATAATCAACTATTATATACTATATAATAATTAATTTATAATATATACTATATAATATATCTATATATATAATATACTACTATATAATATAAATATATACTATATATAATATATTATATAAAATATATTATACACTATATACTATATATATATATATACATATACATCATATAATATAAATATATAAAGGAGAGGAACAAATATTAAAATTTTTTTAAGAAAAAATGGAAAAATATATGATAAATTTCTAAACATCTTACCTGATGTTAACTTAATCATCCCATGGGCATGAGAGCTGAGCAAAGTTTGAGACACATCTTCATTTTTATGTCAGGATTTCGACTGTTTTTAGAAGAGAAAGCATCCAGTAAGTCTTTCTTCTCCAATAGTATTTCTACAAGTTGGTTTTCAGAAGTCATAATGGTGAAAGCTCTCTCTTCTACTTAAGCAGTAAGACAGAAGGTTTAAATTGGCCAGTAATTTGCCCAACAAGCATGTAAATTGCTAAATGTGACTTCGAACAGAACTAGCTCGTCTATGCCCGTTTCTGGACTAATCTGCTGCTGTGATGCATCATTCAACTTCCGTAATCCATTCTGCTATTACTAAATCCTCAATTGGGCTTCGAAATCCTTCTCGTAAATGTTACATCTTTATCTTCTCTATGGCACATTACATCTGTTCGGTGTGACAATGTGCAAGGAAAATATAATTTTTTATAATTTAAAAACCTCTTTCCTAATGTTGGTATTAAATCATCCAAGAATGGTATGAAAACGGAATGTTGGGTCTGTTTTTTGAACTTGTTAATTTGGTACAGCAATTTCAAATACCCAGCTCGAATTCAGATGCGCTTACACATTCTTCAATAATCTACTGAAATTCTCTAATGTTGCATTTCTCTGATGGCTTCAAGTTTAACTTTAACTAGATTCACCTCCAACCGTTTAGGTCACCCAAATCAATAAATCTGAAGCTTCTGCAATCGTATTGAAAGATTGTATGTTAAACTTTAATAGTCTGTTTAAAACAAAAAAGAAACCAAAAATATCACTATAAACATATTTAGAATTAAGATATACTTTTTTTGACTGATCTCCAACCTCTCATTTTATTTGTTCTAAGCTGCTATTACGTTTATCATCTCTTTAAATATTAAAACGATTCGTGCCATTGACACCAGCTAGTTTCGCAAGCTTTTTATAATCTCTTCTTGCAACCCTTAGGGATAAATTCTTCTATTTTCTTCTTCAAAATTTTGTCCTTTAGCACTTAGAAAAAAAAATGTTCAACATCTGATATTATTCCAATTGCACTTCGAATATTTTTGAACTTTAGAAGCTGTCGTGACGGCATAAATTTAAGCACTGCAAAAATCAGTGGAGTATAAATAGCTTTGGACATTTTTCCTTACATACTCTCTGAACACTCTTGAACTCACACCCCCATGCCTGCATGCATTGTCATACCCTGTCCCCTCAGATCTATTCATATTTCCAAACAGTCAGATACTTTTCTCAATTAATTTTGCAAGACTTATTCCTCCATCACCTTTAACTATTGTAAGAGCTATCGAGACACATAAATCTTTCTTTGACGTAAGAGTAATCAAATCATCACAGAATAACACACCACACAACGAAAATTGTCCTCCTGGACACATTGGTCGTCTCATCGGCTAAATTAAAAATTTACTTTTATTTGTGTTCTTGCAACTTTTACTTAAATAAGAATGTGCAAATGACTGAAAATAGAGAGCATTTTGGACTGTGGAACTGGCATACATAGCATATCTAGCAGTATTTTTAAATGTTCTGAAAGAACTTGGTCTCAAGCATTAGCACGATATCTTATAAAAGATTCCGAAAATTGCCATCGTTTCCTCCAGCCAAAGCGTTCCATTCGGACCCTGAGTCATGATGTCAAGTAAACGACTATATTTTGCCTTTTACCACAGAAATCGAATTGTTTCAGCATTGAATTAGCGCATTTCATACTATCTTCGATCCTCACCTTCTTTGACTAGATCAACTGAATGAAATGACTGTTTTATATTTTCATCTGTAGATAATTTACTACATCCTCTTTCTAGCCGAATTCTTTGTAATATTTTTATCAGAAGAACTTAAACTTTCAAATGTTCGGTTTGAAGTTTGACTACGATCTTGAGACTGAACAAAAGGACGACTTTGGTGTTTTCCATTACCTTTTCTTTTGTTCCAAAAAAAAAAACAGATGCATGAATTTTGAGTAATAAACCCATGCGTTTTTATCAGAGTAGCTAACCACTTAATATCATCAAGCCATCTTCTTTGAAAATATCTTTCCATACCTTTGCCTTCCTTAGCAAGAAACTATCTCATATGTTTGAGTCTGCGGTTCCAGAGACTATTTAATATTCTCACTTTTTCCTATTGACCAATACCGTACATATAAATTGCCACCTAATATCGTGATGTCAGCAATAACAATCCTTTCTGTATCCTTGATGCGCGCTTATGACTATGGAAAGGAACAAACCATCACGATCTACTTCGCGAAATTTCAGCTGCTATCGCCAAAAGTTACAGAACAAAGTTCAGAGAACTATCTCGCAGCTTCTAGACCTCACTCTTTGAATAACATAATTCTTTGAGTGCATTTTCTTCTTCTTTTGTGGAAAAAGTCTCTAACATCTGCTTCTTATTTCATATTTTTTATTAATTTTTTATTGAATTGACAACAGAGCAAAAAAAAGGGGTTAAACAAAACAATGTGCCAAAACTATAACTGTTTCCCACTAGCAACTTCATACTTATACCGCTATTAAAACAATAAGAACGAACTTTCACTGACAAACACAAGTCTATCTTCATTACTCAGTTAATGCTGAGAGAGAAATTAAAACTTCTTCTCTCTCCGTCTAACAAAATATACTATCATATACTATATATACCATTATATATATAACGCATATATATACTAATAAAATATATATATATATATACTATATAATATATATATGATATACTATATATATATATTAGATATAAATATATATATATAAATATAATATATATTTATATATATATATATATATACATTACTAAGTATATCATCTCCGGTATTCTTTCGTTTTCACATCATAACACGATATAAGTTTATATATAATCAGATAATAATAAAGAATATCAATATGACCAAACCTACAACCATATATTATATATATAATATAAATTACATTATATATACCTATACATAATTTTAACATACTCAAAAATATATATAACTATATATATATACTATATATATCTACTTTTAAGATTTGCTTTTCTGTTTCTGCCTGTAATAAATACTATACTAAATATATACTTAATTATACCTACGTACTATATATAATATATATACTACTGTATATTACCTTACTACATATATATATAGAATAATATCTATAATATATATATATATATGCTTAATATATATATAATATATATACATATATATAATATATAATAATATACACTTACTATATATTAATATATATATCATTATAGTAGTGATGCGACAGTCTGCGCTCATATCCCACCCTTTTTCGATAGGAAGGAATAAAGCTATAAGGTTCGGAAACTTGGAATAATAATCTATGTATATGACGTTAAAGCTCAAACATGTCGATCTTTCAAGTCCGTTAGGAACATGTACATAAGGGGTACCCTCCCCGAAGACGCAAGTCTCAAATATCTCTTACACCACTTATTTGCGGCTACTGAGCGCGTGGAGCATTAGGCTTAAAGACGAGTTAGGCTTAGCGTATGACGTAATCGCGACCTCGACGACATCACACGTCGCCCTGCTTGCCCCTCGTAAAGGGGACGCTGCCCTAAAAATTCAAATGTCGATAAGAGACAGCTGACCAATTTGCGGGATACGAAAATCTCGATATAGAGTCGAAAAACGATCCCTGTTATGGGAATCGTTTGACGCACTCTGGTTCAGCCCGGCTCCTGGCTTCCGCCAGCCTATGCTCTGATATATATCTATAATAGATTAGAGTTATACGCTATACTGGTTTTAAAATTTGGAGGAGGGGAGGGCAAGGGGGGTCCGAGGGGGGGGGGGCGTCGCCGGGGTGGCCGGGGGGGGCGGGGGCGGCGGTGGGTCGGGGGGGCGTGGTGGGGGGGGGGGGACGGGGGGGGGGGGGGGGGGGGGGGCGACGGGGGGGGGGGGAGGGGGGGGGGGAATCCACCGATCCGAAGGTTGCGATGTGACGTAATTACTCGTCTACGACGAATTACGTCCCCTGAGTCCCTCCAGTAGGGGCGGACGAGCCCCCCTAAAAAAAATTAAACTAGATCGCTAGAGATTAATAACATTGGAGGCTGGTAAGAGATTGGCAGTTCGAGACGGAGTTGAGTCGGATTTGGATTCAGGGTCCAGGGACCCCCCCCTCCTGGAAATAGAAGAAGAAAATGCATGGAATGAAGCAAGAAAAAAAAGAGGAAAAGAAGTAGGAGAAAGAAGAATGAGGAAGGCAGAGTCTGAGAAGGAATCGAGTTCAGAAGGGTCGGAAGCAATTACCGCCTCCGATGCTGGAGCCGATGCGGTGGCTGAGTAAAAAACATTTCGTATTAACAACAATGTTGGTATCCTAATATATGTTATAGAGTCTGTAGATTTCGAAAATCATGGTCCAGAAACCCATCTAGAAAAAATAAAATAAAAAGTATAAATAAAATACGTAAATAATTAAATAAATAAATAAATTTCCTTATTTTTTATGTTATAACTTACAAATTTTACGTTTTTACATTTACCCTAAATCAGGTTAAATCAGAAATCAAATACCACCCCAACCTACACTCCGTCCAACCATGATGCTATTGACAAACTATGGATCTATTGCATAACTTATTCGATCTAATTGATTCTATTGATTCACCGTCTATTCCTCTCTACCCTAAATTATATGTAATTTACATACCTAAATCAGTAAAATCATTAAAATCATCCATACTAACAACAGTAAAGTACCTAGACAGCGTACAAAACGTAAACCTATCACACTTTTTCAAGCAATATCTCAACATATCAATGTTAATTTCTATTTTACCACTAATGATTTACGTCGCATTTCGGTATCATTCGGATAAACATAGCACCAAAAATGAAGTTCGTCTACTATACTAACAGCGAATACATTGCTAACATACAAGTTTTCACATTAATAAAGCTAACATAGACAATCATATGAACTAAGAAAATATAAACGAGAAATAACAAAACCTAACACAACTTACACACAAAAAAATAAACTGTTAACATAACAAAGTCCCACACTTAACCACAGCAGTAAAGTAACTAACATTAGCATCAAACGTAACCAACCTATTCATACTTTTTCAGCCATATCTCTAACATATTAACGTTAAACTTACATTGACACAGTAACATTTAGCAAAAATGTATCATAACCTTGTCCAGGGTATCATAGAGGACATGGAAGTTGATGCTTAGGGTGAATAAGGGGCTTTACATTGTCATAGTAAGATCTTACAAAAAAATTATCATAACCTGCCCTAATTTATGATAATCTCCCACAAATAATAGCAAACATCTATTGATCTCAATGATTCAGATCACACTATCGAGTCATCATTTACGGGTACAACATAGCCTACCAAAAAATAAGTTCTTATATTATACTAAACCACCGAATATATGCAACGTAACATTGTTTTCACATTAATAAGGCTTAGCATTACCAGAACTAAGAATAATAATTAATGTACAAACGACAAAACCTAACACACCTACGCACGAATAAACTACTAACATTAAAAAAGTTCCATTACTTACAACAGTAAAGTACCTAGCATTGCGTGGAAATATGAGCCTATTCACAATTTTTCAGCAAAGGTCTATTGTATCTACGACTGTTTCTCACGCTTTACACACTCTTTTCCCGGAGGAGTTCTATCGAGTATCATTTCGGCATAAACATAGCACAAAAACAGTGGCGTAAATAACAAACCAGCGAAGTATATGCTAACATACCTATGTTATCACATTAATAAAGCTAACATAGCATCATATGAACTAGAAAATAATGTACAACCGAATAAACCTAAACACAACTTCCACGCACCACGAACTAACACTGCTTACATTAACAAAGTTCCTCACCTAACACCCGTAAAGAAACTACACATTCGCGTACAAAAACCGTACCCTATTCAATAATTTTTCAAGCAATATCTCTCAACCATGTTTAACGCTTAATTAATTACATTGACCCATAATATTAACCACAAAATATCATAACCTTGTCCTAATTATCATACAGACCAACGATAACTACGCAAACTAAACAAAGTTTTATCCAAACATAACAATAAAAATAACAAATCTTTGAATAAAATTCATAGTAAATTGCATTAGTTTACTGATTTTAAAGCAGTAAATCAGTAAATAAAACCATCAACCCCTCCCCCTCCCCTCCCCCATGACACTTTGAAATCTATTATTACATGTCAACATTCGAGTATCATTCGGATAAACATAACCACAAAAATGAGTTCTTTATCCTTTATATATTAACCATCGAATATATGCTAACCTTACAACGTTTTCACATTATAAAGCTAACATAACAATAACCTAACTAAGAATATAATGTACAACGACAAACCTAAACACACCACACGTACGAATAAATTATTAACATTAGCAAACTTCCGCACTAACAACAGTAAAACACCTAACACTTCGTACAAAGCTAACCTATTCCACTTTTTTCAGCATATTCTCTAACATAACAAATATTAATTTTACATCTTAACACGTAATATTTAACAAAATTTAGCATAACCCTGGTCCTAATCATCATCACTGAACAACGAAATATAATGCAACCGTAACAAAAATTTTTACATCAACTTCGTAATATTTAAATAAAAATTCATCATAACCTTCGTCTAAATATCAATAATCCCCAACGACTAATTGCAATCATAACAGAGTTTTAACCAAACTCAACAATCAAAAAAATAACAAAATCTTTATCCTGACATAACAATAAATAAGCTCTTTTGAAAAAAAAAAGTAAAGCGTAATAGTTTTACTGATTTTTAAAGCAGCTAAATCAGTAAATCAAACCGCCCATCCCTGCATCCCAATACCCACCACCGCCAATGAGTCTACTGAAGTGTTCGATCAAGTCATTATTTCGAGTACTCTTTTGAAAATAAACATAACATAAAAAATTAGTTCTTTATTTATACTGACCTACGAATATATGCTTACGCACAAAGATTTCAGCATCAAAAAAGCACATATCATACCTGCATACTCAAAGAACCTTATAATGCTAGAAATGCAAACCTAACCATAACATTGCGTATGAATAATCCCAACATCCTGAAAATTCCCTACTTACCAAAGGTAAAGTGCTAACAGGTCATACAATACCCGATATGTCCACTTTTCAGCATATCGCAACAGCGTAAGCCCGTTATTTATCTAACAAAAACCCTTCAACAAAGGACCATCTATCAAAGTTACCAGCATCTTGAATATGAATGAACACTATCTTCATCAAGTGTCACTCGTTTAGGGTATAAACATCATTCTGAACTTATGAATAAACGTAGGACTTTAGCAAATTTTCGGCAAAACCTAACATACTCAACAAAAACTTAACCTAACTCACGTTTCTCAACACCATCATCGTCAGCGTTAACACAGTATATCTTACAAAACTCATTCTTTTCTCTAACAAATCAGTGTATTTAACAGACTGTCATAGTAATATTTAACAAACATACCTAACTTACGAATAAAACAGTTTTCATTAACCAGAGTATCTAAACAACACATCACACTCCGAGAGAAAACCCAATGGATTGCGCCCCTTGAAAGGTGTGAATCATGAGAGGGGTATCACCCGAAGGGTGTAGCGGGTTTATGGGGCCTCAGCATGAAGGGCTGGCCTTACCCTCCTTCGATGGCTAATGCCGGCTATACATCCCTTCGGGGTATCCCCCTCTCAGGATTCACACCCTTTCAATGGGTGAATCCCATTGGGTTTTCTCTCGGAGGCGTGATTGTGCTATAGATACTCTTGAGTTAATGAAAAACATGTTTATCCTAAGTTAGGTATGTATGCTTTGCGGGGTCCGCCCCCTTTAGGCTGAACTAACCTCTGAAAACGGCATCTTCTAGACCTATAATTCGCGTCTCACCGACCTTAAAAACCTAACCTTGACACACGCCAAGCTTGAAAAACCAAATGTGGCAAAATTGCAAAGGAACATTTTGCAACATCCGGTTGCAACTTCCGAATGTCAGTCTGGCTGACTCTTCAATGACCATATTTTACATATATATATAATATATAATATATATATATATATATATACTTACTATTAATATACTATATATTATATATAATACTATATATATATCATATATATATATAGTATATATATATATATAATATATTATATATATATATAATATAATATATACTATAATATACAAATATATAGATAAATACACCTATTTTCGGACGTTTTCTCTATTCTCCTGTTTAAACCTCACCCCAAAGGACTTACGCAGACTTTGTTTATGTGACAGCGACGAATTATATAAAATTAATTTAACCTCTGCATTTTATATTACTGACGGATATGATACTTAAAAACTATCTATGTCTAAAAATTTTCTGTGTCTAAAAAAATACATTACGATACTGGATAATTGCTAGAAAAATTATAAATTTCCGTTTCACCAATACAAAGAGCACCGAGAGTATGCCAACAAATTGTTTTTTTTATTCATGCTCTGTTGCGTGTACAAGAAGGAGAAAATCAGAATTTTCTTTTATAATTTTTTTTTTTTAACTAAAGAAAAACCCCCGGGTAAACCGCAAAGATTGGAGGAGTCGGGATCTGTCGCCCACTGGTCGGCCTTCTGTTCACTAACGGTTCCAGCCCCTTAAAGGAAAAAAAATATTAAATCCTTGTCTAAAATTGTCCACTGATTACAAAAATGTCATTTGTTTTAGTGTAAGATTTGTAGTTCTATAGTTACACACATGTTCTAAAGAAAAATCTTACACATATATATATAATATATATATATATCATATATATCATATATAACTTGATCCCAATAATAATATATATAACTATACTATAATATATATATAACTAATATAATTATACTATATATAATATATATATATTATAACAGTAATCTTACATATAATAAAATAAAATGACTATATACATATACTATATATATATATATAATATATATACTTACACTATATATACTATACTATATAACATAATATATATTATATATAATACTATTATATACCTATATATATACGTATATACATATATATATATAATATACTACTATATATATAAATATATATAACTATATATACTATACTCATCATAAACCCATATATATATATTATACTAACTATAATATAATATATAATATATACCAGTATAAGACGAATACTATATATACCCCATATAATATAACATAAATATATACTCATATATATATACTTAAATACTAAAATAATAGTTCTAGTATACATATAATATATACAGAACACCACCAACACATATATATATATATATATAATATATTCTAAAATAAACTTACCATATATAATATAATATATATAGATATACCTAATATATAAACTCATACTATATATATATATAGTATATATATAATCTATATATATATAATACTATACTAATATAATATGATATATACTATCATACTCCATACTATATTAAATATATACTATATAACTATATATAATATATATACTATATATATATATACTTATATATATATACCTATATATCATACAATATATCATACTATCAATATATATACTAAATATATATATACTATTCATATATATATAATATAATAAATAATATAATATAAACCTATATAATATATACATATATATATACCTATACATTACTATTCATATATATCTTGCTACGAACGTCATATATAATTTAAAATCTTGTAAAAACTAACAAACATCTAACATAACATTTTACTTAAACGTATATATATGTAATTTACTTTTATATTTATAATTGACTTCACTCAACAATTGCTTAAAAAAAAATTTAAAAATTTCACACGCAATTCGAAAGCTCCACCCCAAAATTCAAAACTATAGTAGCTTCACTGACGGCAGACAATCGACATGAGCCCAATAATGGACATGACCTACTATATATATAATAATATAATATATATATATACTTAAATAATATACTATAATATATAACATACTAATCTATAATATATATATATACCTATACTATATATATTATATAATATATAGGCATTTGGTAGATTGAGATCTGTATCGTCGTAATGTGCTGTTTGCTAAGTACACTAGTTTAAGCGCGGTGGTTAGTCAACGAAAGTCGACATCTGAGGCATCGCATGGTAGCAGAAGTGTGATTTGAGCGATTTTTTATAATTAAATATTTTGTTGTTGAGTGAATCAGTTACTTAAAATGCCGGTGTTGCCTGTAAATGAAATTGATTAGTATGAACATGCTAATATACTTATAATATATATATTTATACTATACTATAGTATATATATATAATATATATATAACTATAAATATATAATATTATATATATATAATATAATATATAATAATATATACATATATATATATTAATTTTTAATTTTTAGTGTTGTCATCTTGATCTATCTTAGAACAATTATTTACCTAACTCTACGCTAATCTATTTAATTTCTTTACTTAAAAAACAAAAATCTTAGTTAGGTTTACGCTGTTCGCAACCACAATAAATCTAGGTTAGGTCTCTGTTTTGGGCAACGACGCTAAATCTAGGTACGCCTTGGTTTTGGCAAACGACGATAATCTAGTTTACGGTCCCAGTGTTACGGCTTTTAAGTTTAGATTAGGATAAAGTGTGTTACCTAGTCACAGATTTACTATATATATATATAATATATATATACTACTTAACTATATATATATAATACTAATATACAAATATATATATATATAACTATATATACATTATGTGAAAAAATGTCGAATGAGTTATGCTGATATTGTTCATACATTGTTTAGGCCAAGCAACAACTCGCTCATGTTAAAGCAATGTCTATGAACGAAACGCGACTGATATAATATAAATATTAATATCATACCTACTATACTAATACATCTATAGATATAATTATCTATATAATACTATAATATATAATACTAATATATATACTATTCTTGTTTCATACTTACCTATACTATATATTCTATAATATATATATATCACTATATATACGCATATCATATATATACTATATATACTTATATATACTATACTCATTAACATATATATTATAACTATATATAACATAATACAATATACATATATAAATTATAATAATATACCTACATATATATAATATATACCCACCCCTATACATAGCTATATAAGTAATTTCTAAATAATTAGGACTTACAACACAAAAAATAAAATTTATAATATATCAATATATACTATATATAATATATATAACTTATATATATATTATATAATATAACTATATATATAATACAATATAAGTATATATATAAATATATAATTATAAGTAATAATATATTAAATATAATATAATAATATATACTCTATATATATATATATGACAAAGTAACTTAACCCACGAAACGGGAGCTCGATCAAAAAAAAATTTCTCACAGGGTAAGTATATAAAAAAAATAAATAGATGTTTTAGGGTCGAAATGACTTTTTTTTTTCTTTACCTGTTCTAGGGGCAAAATTAGGTTAGGTTATAGGCATTAAGTAGGTTAAAGTTAGGTTAAGTTAGGTCTAAGTTAGGTTAGGGTAGGTCAGGTCAGGAAAAAAAAATTCATTTCGCCCCTAAAAATCTATTTATGTATCATAGATCCTATACTGTTAAATTTTTTTGCATTCTATACAGTCTGACGTCGGGCTATGTAAACTTTTACCATATATATATACTACTATATTATCACAGATATACTATATATATAATACTACTATATATATATACTATATATATATATATATATATCTAACATAACTATAAATAACCCTAATATAACCTATATATACTATAATATTAATATACTATATATATAATATAGTATAAAACTTAATAATTTAATATAATATATATAGAATATATATATATATGATACATTATATATATATATATATATATATATAATAATATTATATATATATATACCTATATATAATAAAATATATATAATTATATTACATATTATAAAACTATATTATATATATACTCATATATAATATATATATATAATATATATATACCTAATAATATATAATAACTATATATATTACTATATATATATATAGTATATATAATATATATATATATATATTATATATATATTGTTTTTTTTTTTACCAAAAAACATTTCTGTCGTGTAAAAATTTTTCTTTTTCAAAAAAAAAAAAATTTTTTCCCAAAAATTTTTCTTTTTCTTTCATTTTTTCCCCAAAAACCCCCCCAAAACCCCAAAAACCGGGGGCGCAACACCCATTTTTTTTAAAGGGGGGGGCCAAAAAAAAAAACTAAAACATCACTCAAACAACAAACTATTTAATAATATATAAAAAATTATCCAACTCTGCCAACATTGAAATCAAAAATCCAGTCAGCTGACTATCGTTCACGCTCTAAGCTGAACATATGTTCACTTCGCTAAAAACTAATGTTCTTAAACAAACAACATTACGAACAGAAAACATGATCTTCAAATCTATACAAATGCATATACTACTATATATATAAATAATCTACCTTAACTATATGCTATAATAATAACATAATATATATATAACCTAAATAACAATATATATTATCCTATATATATTATATATATATATACTATACTATATATAATATATATTATATAAATATATACTATTATATATATATACTAATACTTGTATATAATTACATACTATATATATATATATAATATATAATTATATATATATATATATATATATAATAATAATATAAAAAATTAATATATATACATATATAATACTATATATATAACTCTACCTACCATACTATAATATACTAACCTAAATACTATATATATTATAACCCATATATATATATATATATACTCTATATAACTATATTAGTATACTAACAACTATACATACGATATTATATACCTATAAACTATATATACTTACCTATATATACCTATATAATCCATACTATATATGCATCACTATATATATACCCCTATATAATATATATAACTAATATATATTAAAGTTAATTATATTACTTTTGGGTTACTGCCTTTAACATGACTATTCCAAAAACTCTAAATGCCTTAGATGTTTAACTCTTTTACCAGGAGTATTTAACCATTTTGAATTGACAGGCCACATGAAATCATCATCACTGGCCTCAGGTAAAATCTTGATACTATTTATTACTTCTCATCTCCTCTCCTAATGATCCTCATGAGAAATAAAATGTTTAAATAATGGAAAATGGTTTCAAAGTATCACTTTTGAAAAGATGATATATGAAAATAATAGGCCATGAAAATTTTTAAAAAAATAAAAAAGTACCAGTAATAGTCAAAAATTGGTAGGCAATGTAATCTTATTTTATCCTACATTTACCCTCAATGTATTAATATATTAATTCTCTGACAGATCAACCACTGCAAAAATATCCTTATCATCTCTTTCTTCATTCGGCAGCTATATTTTTTTCATGAATATTAGCCTCCTCTAACCACACCAACGCGTTTCTACATTATCCACGCTTTTCCTACTTCCCACGATACTGCTGCTCCCAACACCAAACTATTGGGAGTTGCTAACATGATCTACGCTAAGCCCTGATGATGTTAAAATTTAACAAAACTCATGGCTAGATCGTAAGAAAAATATGTCCCTACAACACTAAAACCGAGCCGGGTAAACATGATAGATATTACGCGGGGAGCAAGGTTTATTTGCTTTGTTATTTTTAAAGTTTCAAGATAAAGCCATATAAGGTTATAATTATTATACATTTTTTAAAGCTGTATCTTGTAGACAATGCTTTAATCTACCTTAATTTAGTTAAAATTAGATAACTAAATATTAAAACTTCTAAAATTTTTTAATATTTTTAATTTTTGAAGTATAAATTTTTTCATGAAACTATTTACTCTAAAAACTAAATTTCTACATTCAAATTCTTATCGATAATTTGCTCCAAACACATAAGCAGTTGTAAAAAAGTAATCAAAAAGTACCAGTAACTGTATGATGTTAAAACTAACAACAATATAGGCTAAACTTAAAATCTGGGAGGTAAAATTGATAAGCACACGTTTTGGAGTTTTCCTCCATTTCAATTTTTTGATTTCACAACCAAGTCTTAAGAAACCTCATGTGTGAACTCTTCTTTTTATCCAGGTTTAATACAGCATGCAATTAAACTGCAGTCAAAGAGTAGGACAAATAATAATTAGAGAAGTTCGACTTTGGAGATTCCAGAGGTCAGATTTCAGGCATAATTAGAATATTCTCTGTTGCAATTCATTAATTAATTTATCAAATCATTCATTTCAAAATTTTATACTCTAAGACGAATATCCATAACACCACCCAAATTATTATAGCAAATCTACAACCTAGGCCTAACCTACCGATTATTTTAACCTAGATCCACCTTTATTATTATTATTTTTATTATTTTTTTTTTACAAGAACCACACTATATTTTTTTTCCCTAAAAGCATTAAATTAATTTTTTTTTATAAGACTTTCAATTTCTATATTAGAATAACAACCTATATTACGAAGGTGGCACAATATAGGCTAGATTGCTACCCGGAGGATCCAAGCAGGAGGGTAGAATCCAGACCCGTATTAGTTAGGTTAGGTTAGTTAGTAGGTTAGGTTAGGTCCAGTGGGAAGTTGCTAGGTTAGGTGTAAGGGTATAGTTAGATAAATAGCTCTCAGGTCTAGTTTAGGTCTGCGCTCTAGTGTAGGGTTAATTTATATACTTACGCTTCTGTTCTTGCCCCCGTCTAGCATTTTGCCGCCAGCCCTTAAATTTTTTACATTTGTGTAATGGCGTCTTATCTCATTCTCTAAACTTCCCAAAAACGAATATTCTTCATATATTTTAGCTCAAATAAAGTAAATATGGTTCAGTTTTAAATTTAATTATAGAGTCTGATAAAATAATATGCCTTACTTTTTTTTTATCCTTCGCAAAATTACTGAAATTAAATATTAAACTTATAATTTGGATTTGGCTTATTACCATATTCAATCTTATTTCGCGTGTTTCTTTCCACATCATAGCTTCTAACCATGTCTAATTCGCAACTCTACACCAATTATGATTTTAGTTACACACAATCTACAGTAAACACCATACACCTCTTACATTCCTACCATAGACCTTGACTCATTAAACATAACTCGTCAGAATTAGGCTCTTCTACTAATGATATACACACTTAACCACATTCTATTAATTTATATTTTTTTAGGAATTTTTTTTTATAATAATATAATTATACTAAGACTTATTAGATATCATGTGATCCTTACTAACTCATACTTAATATACAATTGTTAGATTATCATTACGAGCAATATGTTAAAATAAATAAATGAAAATATAAAACTGTACAGGTAGTTCGTATAAAACATTAAACCATGGAGATATATACTATATCTATAGTAATAAATATATTTAATAAATAATATATATAAATATAGTAATATTAATATTATATAATATTATATATATATATTATAAATATATTATTATTAATATATATATATAATAGTTAATATAATAAATATATAACTTAATATATATATATAAGATAAATTAATTATGATATAGAATAATCTCTTAACTCTTATTACATACTTCATATTCCTCTGCGGGCTCTTCGGTAAGGTTAGGTATGACATGAGCATGTGACTAAGAAAAGGAAAACCAAGCATGTCAGTGAGTATAAAAATAAAATAAATAATATAAAATTTTTATATAGGTCAGACCTAGAAATTTCATTCCGACCTGAGAAATACTTGTGTTAAAAATAAGTAAAAAATAGTATATAAGGGTGGCAATTTTAATTTAAAATAAGCCCTTATAATATATATTAGATATATAATAATATCTAAATTGGTCTTAGTGCTTACTAGATAATTAGTTTATACTCATACAATACCATGCGCTCAATGTAGTACGATACGCTCTCTTTTCAACCTCTATCCTAATTTAGCTATATATATATACCAAAGGGTAGCTGCGACCAATGAATATTTGGCCAAATTGAAGTGAATGTATATTTATTAATTAATAGCTCTAGAATAATATGAAAAAGTTAACATTTTCTATTATAGTATCATTACTAGTATGTGGTTCGAAAGACCGTAAAGAAAGGTAACAGGGTGACCCGATCAGTCCCTAACCCCTCAGGTCGTAACCACCCGGTATTAGCATTTATAGGCCGATTGAATAACCCTGACTTCATGTCTATTCTGTTGGGTTGTGTGATTTGTTATCTCCGTAGCGTGTGTAGAGTATGTCTATTTAGTTATAATAGGTGTGATAGACGTTATCGTGTTAGGCATCTGTATGAGTGTGAATTCCTAGCTGGATGCCTTGTAAGTCGAATGGTGAATTAGCTTATGCAGTCAGATCGTGGCTATATACGGAGAAAAGATTGAAGTATAACTAAATCCAATTCATCTTAGAAGGATTCTAAACACTCAATTCTCTGAACTGTAAGACATATATATTAAACATAATAAATCAGTGATAGGTAATTTAATTTTGGTTTTTAAAATTCCGAAAGTATAAGACTCTTTGATATTAAATTTATTCTGAAGTAGATATAATACGGTGTTTGAGAATGGCTAAAGCTACTACCGTGGCGCAAATGTAACGCGACAGAATCGCGAAGAATATTAAGACCTATACCTAACCTAAGCCTAAAACTACATACCTACCTTACCTAACCTAAGACCTATACCTAGTATCTCTAACTCTATACCTAACTAAGCTCTGGACTGCTATACCTAAACGTAATCTCTTTATTCCTTAACACTTAAGTAGAGATGTTTAGGCCTTCGCGGATCCGCGAGGGGTTAGCATGACATCAGTAGATAGGTATCTCAGTCGGTTGATAGGGCTTATGTTTGTGGGGCGTGAAACTTTTATATTTAAAATAATAAAAATGCAATGAATATTGATCATGATTTTAAAACCAGAATAAAATTAAATGATTTAAGAATTTATATAGAATATTTTAAAAATAACTTTTATATATGTTTATGTTATATAACGCAAAGATTTAAAGTTATAAAGAATTAATAGCTATAACCGAACCTAACCTAAACCTAACCTATAACCTAACCTAATACCTAACCCCTAGAAATACCTGTACAGTAAATTTGTCTAGATAATTTGAATGCTTTGACGTTGGTAGTATTGATTTGATTGATAAATTATTAATGATATGCTCAACAGAGATATTCTTAATTATTCTACTAGTAAATCTGTAGCCTTGGAATCTCCAATAGTTACGATATATACTCTAAAAGTATTGATTGTGCCTTACTTCTTTGAGCTGCAGTTATTAATGCATGCTAGTTATTAATTAACCTAGGATAAAAGATAAGTAGTTCCAACAGCAGAGGTTAATTAGACTGGTGTCAAATTATCACTCTCATAAAAATCTTAATCTAATACTCTATCACAAAGGTCACAACAACGGCACTCTTCTCTTAACTGCTCAACCATATTCCTTACGATTGATTACTTGTGAGATTCTTACTGGCATAAAATAACATACTAGAGGATAAAATATATATAAATTAAGTTAATGAAAAAAGAATCTCTCTCATATTACTTCATATTTGGCAATTGGTGGCTTGTTATATTCCACATTCTTCTATTCATCTAAAATCTGCATGAAAGAAATCTAGTATACATAGTCCGTGTCAGATAAGATCAGGTGTATTTTATATCTAATTTCGCTTACTTCAAAATACCACCTGCCACCTTGTCTACTCACTTACAATGGATGGTTTCGGGTAGATGGTTCCTTCATATAGAAAAGAAGAGTCAATATACAATCATTTACTCTAACTCAATTAAACAGATAGATATTATATATGATGTTATATTCGACACTCCCTTTTCCAGTTCTCTGAGTTTATACCTCTTTATCATTGAGCATGTGATAAGTGAAGGGATCTAGTTTGCTCTAGAAACGTCCTTCTTAATCCATTCTTAAAATTATGTATTACCAATATTATAGCAGTCCTCACTTATATTAGTATATATTGACCGTAAGTAACAAAAGTAACTTACAAAGTAAATAAAAATTATTTTAATGCAAATTATGAGTTTATATGGAATAATTAAGAAAATTTTCAAACTCTAAATTTACTTTATAATTTACTTATATATTATAATCTTTAAAATATTATTTAATCTATACAAATAATAAAAATAAAGAAAGGTTGCCTCATAATTCTAAGTATCTGATAGTTAAATATTGTATTATATTATATCAATGTGATATTATATTCAATGAATAAACTTCTGCACACCTAGTTCTTAGTAGTATTATAAGGAGGGGCGGAAAGAGACTCCCTCTTTATTATCAATGTCATTGTTCCACGAATGGTTCTAAGAATAAAAATTTATATTAGAATAAATATGAATAACCTTCCTGTCATATGTTAAAAGATTTTTTTTCATAAACAATTACCAATGTAATAGTTATAGATAGAGTACTCAGATATTATAGTAATATATATAAGTTATATAATATAGTAACATGATAATATGATAACTATATATATATAATCATATATTATATATATATAATATAATATTAAGGGTATAGGTTTAAATATAGATAATATAATATATGATATATATATATTATAATATATATATCCACTATATATATATGATATATATTATAATAGTATATTTATTATATATATATAATGTTATATAGGTATAAAGTTTTCACTTATAACGTACCCATACACGGACACTGGGAGCTCAGCTGAGTTCAAAAAAAAAATATTTGCACAGTAAATCCCTACTAGTCTAACATAAATAGACGTTTTATGGTCGAAATGAGAAAAAAAAAAAAAAAAAATAAAAGTCATATAGCTCAAATTACTACAATAGTACCTACAGCGATATAGGAATACATTATATGAGATACTGGCTAAATTTTAGTAAGGAAAAATGTACATTAAAGTAATATCACTCAGGGATAGCCGCACGTATGGCAGGTAGTCGGGATCTCCTCGGCCTTTTCTGTGATATATGACGGTGGGAGTAGATGTACTAAGATAGTGTACACCCTCAGGTGAGGTCTCCGGCACGCACCGACTTCTTATAAGGGTTATATTTAGAATGATAATTAAATTATTTTGAAAATTTTACCTTTTTGTTTAAATTATATCAACGAGTGCTCGACGGAGATTATCAGTCACGCCCACGATCACACTTTACAGATGAAGTGGTGTATGGAAAAAGAAGCTCGGCCCCCCCCCTGCTTAGTTTTACCCCAGTCGCTCAGAGACCCCCATAATTGCGTGTAATACTATCATATTTTTCATAATATATAATAATGATGTATTAGTAAACTACATATTGTAATAAAAAGATATATATAATATAAAAATAAAAAAGATAAATAAAAAAAAAAATATAAAAAAAAAAATAAAAATCATTTCGATCCACTATAGAATCATATTATCTATATTTTGGTGATGTGAGAGGAATATCATGTGAAAATTTTTACTTGTATTCAAAATTGAGTTCTCGCGCTGTAGCATTATACGTAACTTTGTCCAATTAATATAAATATTAATTAATATATATAAATATAATATATATATATATATATAATTATATATATATATTATATAATATATATAATTATTAAGATAAATTATATTATATATATATTAAATATAATATATATATATATTATATATATGGGATATATGGTAATAACACATTAAATATATCATGCTACATTATATTCTTCAATAAAACTTATATCTACAGACGAAGATAACAGACAACTGCACTCATTTTGGTAAATGCGCTATGCGTGTCAAGATTCTAGATTAGAGGAAAAGTTCTCAGATAAATGCTGATATACCTAAGAGATGCTAAGAAAAACTAAAAAGTATATTTAAGTCTCGTCCTCTTTTCATCTGTACCATCACTACTCATGATTGTATGGATTAGTTTGATAGTAGAAAGTGTGAAATTACACTGGTCACAGTGATACGGCTAGGGATTGCTCCGTAGCCGACGGGTACAGTAATAATACTGGAGGACATGGAGAGACGTTATTTTTCCTCAGTACTCGCCCTGTAGAGAGTAGAGGGGCGTATCGGCTATGTGACTAGGAGACTCCCTCTCTCTGGCATACTCACACAACTGTGACAATGAATATATACTAAAGAGATATGACAGGGGGTAGATCACGGAGACCCAATCCCCGGAATAGGGTAGTGGGAATATGAAATGTTATCAATCTCACTACCGTAGATATATAATCTCACTCAGTAGCCTAAGTAAACTACCTCCAATTATACATATCATAGCTGTACATATCCATAGTGGATGCTGATGCAATATATATATATATAGTATAGTACCTATATTATGTAGGTATATAGTGATTGAGGACATTTCTAGATTTAGCTGTTAAATACGTGGAAAACAAAACGAGCCCGGCAAACGTTGAGGCAGCATCGGATGACAGTCTATTTTATTATAATAACTAAAAAGTTATACCACAGGTAAGGCCATTCATAGATGATACTCAATAAATCTAGTAGATGTTCTAGGCCTTCGTTTAGTAGAGTAATATGATTTTTTACTTTGGATGTATTTTTTTATGATTTTATCTCTAATTATTTTTTTATTTTTTTTATTTTTTTTTTACCCTGTTATGGACTCCATTATAACCATTAAAATATATTTTACTCAGATGGATTTCGAAGATAGTGTTAGGTTTATATACTGCTCTCTCAGAACTTGGTTAGGCTATTTTCTGAGTCTCGTAGGGAACAGACAAGGGATGGTGATGACGTTTATCCATATCACCCGGTATGAGGGAGGGGCGGTTAGGAATATCATGATATGGTAACCCACAGCGACACCCAAATTCACCAAAGTGCGGGGGTCATCGGAGACCTCCCACGAGGGGGTTAAACCTAAGTCCTACCCCGTAGTTTCCCCGGTATAGAGTCCTAGAGACTCCGACATCCTGATCATGCGGTGTCATACAAGGATATACCCTTGATGATTCTTTAATACTATTTATCCATATACTAATAATGATTTACCAGGTAAGGATCCAAATAATGTATTCCATATTTATGGTGTGAAGCTATTAGTAGTTTATTGAGATATATGTACTTTTTTGTTTTTATATTATTTTCTTCATATTCCGATCCCTTAAAAGATAGCACTATATTTGTGTATGCATGAGAGGCATACCTGCTGACTATGTAATTTTTTTTTAGTATCGATATTGGTTCTCAGAATCGGATATTTTGCGTTTTTGTTTTGTTTATTGTACTTTTTTTTTTTTTTTTTATTTTCATGTATTAACATGTATTACTCATTCATAATATAAAATAATATTGGTACCAGTCATTCACGTAATTAATATGAGTTATTCCTTATATTAGTATCTATATGTAGTTTATTGATAGTATTTAATCTTGTAGTTATTGGCCCCTTTATATAAATACCAAATTTTATCACCTGATATATGATGCCTATTTAATCAAATCCTTCTATATATACTAGATAGATCATAATTTTAAAAGATAAATCAATGTATAATGGTACATAGTATTATAAGTCATTGTTTACCTTACTATTTGTTTTCGGTAGTAGTGAAGTATGTATTTATTAGATATTGAAAAAAACAAATCTTATAACTATGATCCAGATGATAGCGTTTCATCGGCTAATCATATTGAATTCATAATATTATTGCATATGTCCTATAAGATAAAAAGAGAGAAGTTTCTAAACAGCATGATAGATAGAGATGGGTGATCTCTACCCCTTATTCCAACAGGTGGTTAGAGAGTTATACGAGTTTGATCTCAGACTTTGTCCGTAAGAATAGTCTTGACTACTACGCTCACATCTTGAACTAGATAGATTAGAAACTTCTTTTTTCATTATATGTTATAGAATGTTAAATAAAGATATTAAAGTATTAATTTTAAATAGTTAGCGTAATTATTTGGTTGAAATAAAATATTTATAGCTTCTTGCTTCCGGATCAAATTCTGGCAATTAATAATAATTTTTTATATACTTTGAGTTTAATTTTGTATCTTTACGGTCAATACTAAATATCGTATGAAGTAGTGTGACTATAATGGATATGGTACACATTTATGAGAATATGGATATATTAAGTACAGGTACACATGCTTGTAGGCATAACTGATCCCTACTGTTCAGGCGTCATAAGATGATAAAGGTTAAACAAATGAAAATGGATACATAGTAGGGAGAGATAAGGTCGGTATATCAATATAATATCTTCTGTTTTTTGTGAGATAAGTGATGTATATGCTATCTAGTTATTAGAGGAGACCAGTTAATGCAGAACATTTACTAGTAAAGTATAAACTATTCATTATATTTGGAAGACGAAATACTGTTTACTTTTCTAGACACGATGTAAAATTGTTCTAGCTTTCTTTTCATTGCAATTCTTAGATGAAGAAAAATTAAATGTGAATAACAAAGAAATCGCCTATTAGAGTAGGTGTGATGATGTGATCATAAGAATTGTTTTGTTTGTAGTATTAATTTTTTTTTTGTTATAGTTTGTTTATTTTTTGAAGCTACGAACATACAAGGGCTGGAATACATGATGTGAATGTGTTTGTAGAGAATATCTAAATAAGCTGGACATCTTTGCAAAAGAGAGAGAATTGCCAAGAGTAGTTGAAGAGAAGAGTTTTTGGTGATTTCAAACCAAGTCTTGAAGTGAGAACCTGCTGTTAGTGAACTCGTCTTTTCATCCAGGTTTAAAGTAGCGAGCATGCCAGATCTAGAACTGCAGTCGAAAAGTTTAGGACAAATAATGAGATTAGAGAAGTGTCGACATTTGGAGATCCAGAGAGGTCAGATTTTCAGGAATATTAGAATATGGCACCATTAAAATCGTTCATTAATTTAATTTCTCAAAACACACAATTCAAATCATAACTTACTTGTAATTTCTTTAAGGTATTTTAGGTTAGGTTAGGTTAGGTTAGGTTAGGTAGGTTAGGTTAGGTTAGGCCTTTCAATCTTTATAACTTTCTTTGCTATACAAAAATAAGTTTTGGTTAAAAAATGATACTCGAAATGAAATGTAAATCAATAGTATATTGTTTCCCTTTCTGTCTAAGAAGATCGATAATCAGTGACTATTTTTTTATAAAGTAAAAGTTCGACGCTCCCATCAAACAAGCCCTATTCATACGATGGAGATAATGATCTCATACAACTGATCCACTTGTCTACCCGGTTGAAACGGATAGAGCGTAGGTGTTCTGACCAGCTCTCTCCTAGTCTAGGATAGGTTTGAATTGAGGTTGATTAGCGGTTAGGTAGTGTAGGTTAGGTTAGAGTATAGAAGCCTATGGTTCAGGTTAAGTTCACGATTAGGTTAGGATGTATTTAGGTATAAATTAATGTATGAGTTCATATTCATTCCTGATTAATAGTCTGAGCGATGTAATAAATTGCGCCACATTCGGTAGTTATGCTATATTGGCTCTATTCATCAACTACCGTTATATATATATATTGCTATCAGAGTAAATTTACTTATAATAAATAATTTCGAAATTTTAAAACCCAAAATTAATCCATACATACACCCTACTGTTTTTCTATTATCCTAGACTGCAATCAACTAATGTTAGTGAACCCTTCTTAGAATTGGAGTATCTTGTTGACTTTCAATCGTTTTCTGCCTAATTTTACCAATCTTATGCTTCTAGAGCTAATAAAAAATATCACTCATCCTACCAAAGTATCATCACACACACTACACACACTACACTACAACCTACACACCATACCTCATCATACACACCTTATCACAACCTATCAGATTATTATAATCACCACACTACAACAACAATTATATATAATATATATTATTATAATACTAATTAATATATGTAATCATAATGATAACATAGTTATATAATATAATATATCTATATAATATCTATATATACTTATATAGTTATAGTATTTATATTATGATATATATATATTTATTTATGATTTAAATATTAATAATATAAATTATATTAAATAAAATAGATATTAATATATAGTTAGATATATTATAATATTGAATATTTATATAAAATATATTATAATATAATGATATGATATATTAAAATAGTAATATAATAATTATATATATAGTGATTATTAGT
>JABUQX010116168.1:0-15452 GCA_015478945.1 Trachelipus rathkii | reverse complement strand
AAAAACAACAATAGACGAACTAGTTTCTTGTTCGAAGTCATAATTTTCAAATATTTACATCTTGTTGCAAATACTGGCAATTTTACCTGTGTCTACTTCTTCTTCGGTAGAAAGAAGCTTTTCAACATTATGACTTCTGAAAACCTACTTGAGAAATACTATTGGAGATGAAAGACTTACTGGACTTTCCCTTCTCTAAATACATCGAAATATAAAAACTGATGTTATCTCGGACTTTGCTCACTCTCATGCCCATCGATTAAAGTTAACATCAGGTAAGATATGATTTTAAAAATTTATATAAATTCTTTCTATTTTTCTTACAAATTTAATATTTGTTCTTTATTATATATATATATATATATATATATATATATATATATATATATATATATATATATATATATAATATATATATATATATATATATATATATATATATATATATATATATATATATATATATAAAAGAAATACCTTTTTTGTCTGGTCCCCGAAAAATTCCGTTTTTTTTTTCACTGTATATATATATATATGGTTATTATTATATATATATATATATATATTATATATATATTATTATTATATTATGAGCATATATATATATATATATACATATATATATATATATATATAGCGTATATATATATATATTGGGTTATTATTGGTTATATATATATTATATATATATATTATTACATATATATATATATTATATATATATATATATATACATATACTATATATATATATATATATATATATATATTGTTATATATATATATATATATATATATATATATATATATATATATATATATTGTTATATATAGTAGAGTATATATATATATATTATATATATATATATATATATATATATATATATATATATATATATATATATATATATATATATATATATATATATATATATATATATATATATTGAATAAAATTATATTACATCTGTTTAGGCAGCTCATAGTTCAAAGGGGAATTAGTTTAAACTTTAGGATGAAACTGAAATATAATTTTTCTGTTTTTAATAAATAAATTAAAAAAAACAAAATAAATTAACTTTTTAATAAAATTAAATTACGTAACTGTACAGCAAGTTCATCGCTCAAAGAAGAATTATAATAAATTTAAGGAAGAAAGGGAATTATTCTTTTTCTGTATTTCTTAAATATCTTATTTGCTATAAAATATTTTTTAAGTTTTTAATTCTAAGTTAATAAAGATGCCATTTACAAACATTCAGTTTCATCATACCATAAAAATTTTGTAACAGAATTAATTTCATTAGTGGAAAAGGATTTAAAACAAGCATCGGAGCCGGAGCCGAACAATTTTAAAATGCCGGAGCCGGATCCGGAGCCAGAGCCGGAGCCGGAGCCGGAACCGGTAATTTTAAAATAATGGAGCCGGAGTCGGGGCCGGAAAAAAATTTGCCGGATCCGCAGCCCTGGTTGCAAGGAATCATCTTCACTATATCAGCATTCATTGTCTCGAACTTAAAGCTCACTTCTTTATATTTGCCTTAAGCGGGATTTATCTTCCTTCAGACCTTACTAATTTGGCACTGTGGATATGCTCTTACAATATTTTTAACCCTTTTGTGCATACTTTGAAAAACAAATTCGGTCTTCATTGTTGTTAATGTACGGTTTATTCCCAAGTGTCCTTGCAGATGCATAATCTTTATTACTTCATCAATGTAATCTTCAGGCAATAGCACACGAACATAATTTAATGGCACATCTACATATAACTCTATTTCCTTTTTATCAAACCAAAACTTTTGCTTCCTAATATTAAGAGAGCTTTAGTCTTTATCTGCTAATAATGTTTGCAAGTAGGGATCATTCTGTTGTTTATCACCAATCATTTCATAGTCTGTCTTCTTATGGAACTTCTTTATTATTTCTCTGTGCGTTTTCCCGCAGCTAGTAATTAGATTAACAGTTTTTATTTCAATTAAATTTTCACTCTTTTGATGTTCGGCCCTCTGTTCTGTGAGCTGCTTATTCCATTTATCTAATTGCTCCGCTTCTAAAGCTATTCGTTCTTTATCCTGCAACTTATGTTTATCAAAATTTAAATCTACCAGACGTTCGGAATGCGTAGTATTTGGAGAATGTTTGTTTGCGGTATTTAAAGGAACCAAATGTTTTCCTTTCTCATAGTTTATTGCTTTGGCGCGTGCTGGGTTATCATAAAAAATCCTTGTGACCAGTTCCTTTCTCTCAGGTGGGTCGGTCGCGTGCTTTATAGCATTTATAGATTCTTCTACGCATTCCGCAAATTCAAGTTTGTTTCCTGGACTCTGATTGGTTGAAGCAACGTTTGGGAAATCAATCTCGTTTTCTTTCTCTTCGCTATCCGCGCGGTGATTGGTGGGAAGGGTTTGTTGCTCCTCCTCGCTATTGGTTTCCATGGTTACAATGGAATTATTATGTTCAACTTCTTCAGTGACTTTATTATATAATAAGTATTCCGACAAAGGGTTATTTTTACTTGTAATTAATTTCCAGGATACGTTATAAGTACTCATTTCCCAAATTTCTCTAGAATTTTGGTTACTATAGTCATTTATTCTATTATATTTGGCTATCAATTCTCGAGACTGAGTATGTATAGTGATCTTCCGACCTATTAAAAGATACCATATTTTTTCAAGACTTTAGTAAGGCATGTTAATAGTCTGTTTGTGCAGTCGTATTTTCTTTCCGCATTCGTCCAAATGCTACTGAAGAAGGCATAGGGGAGGTTACCTGAATCATCTGCCATTATGGCACTCGCCACAGCTTCGTTGATTGTGTGTATGATAATTTTTATTGGACCTGAGGCGCTTGGATATACCAATGTACAAGCATTTTTTATAGCATTCTTAGCGTCTGTTAAAGCTTTTTCTGCTGGCGCATTCCAAGGCACACGGCCTCGAGAATAAGGTTTTCTCGTAAGAAAGAAATAAGCGGCGATATCACTGAGGAAAGGCAGGGAAGGGTGCTTCGATAGAAGCTTATTTTCCCCAGGAATGCTCGTAATTCTCTAATTGTTTTGGGTTTTTTACAATTAGTATGTCTTCTACTTTATCGGGGTTTGGTCTCACTCCCTCTTCATTTATGATATAGCCAAGATAATCTATCTCAGTCATGCCAATCTTGCATTTTGCAGGATTTAAACTTATGTACAGGTATTGTAACCGCTTAAGCACTTTTTTCAAGGATAAGCTTATGCTCATCTTTCGTCTCATATGGATTAAAATATCATCCTTGTAAGCATGATAATTATCAATGTCTGATAGGAGGAGGTTTATCATCCTTTCAAATATAAATGGGGAGTGTATATAACCCATGGGGAGGCAAGTATAGGTGTAGGTTCCCAGATTACAGGTGATAGTAAAATATTTTTGGCTTTCTTCGGCAAGCGGAATTGCATAGAACGCTTGAGTCAAGTCGACCTTGCTGAAATACTCGCAGCCCTTCAACGTAAAAATGGAATCTAGTAGGTTTGGTAATCGAAAAAACATCGTGCTCTGCTCTTTTATTTAATTCTCTAAAGTTGGATATAAGCCTCACTTTGTTGTTGCTCTTTTCGAGGACAGACACGGGAAAAGCCCATGGAGAGTTTGTCCTCTTTAAGACTCCTGTTCCAAGCAATTGGTTAAACTCTGCCCTTGTTTGAGAGTATAGTTTATGAGGGATTCTTCTTGGTCTCATACGTATCGCTTGACCCTTTATAGTGGCTTTATAAGGATAGGTAGATGCTAACTCTTCTAGGATTCTTTTAGGGATGATAGCATTTTCCTTATTTATTGTTATCTTCCCCTCTTTGTTTCTCAGTGCGGTGCTGGTATCGCTTGCTTTACCTTTAAATTTATTAAAAATCTCAGCCCATCTGTCTTTTTGATTTTTTTTTTTATATAATTATTTTCTGTTAATTTTTATACCTCAATATTACATCATTAAAAAAAGAGGGCTACTAGGTAAAAGAGTAGTAGTAGTGAGAGGAAGATCATTAGCTGGAGACAGAGTGTCTCTAGAGAGGGCATGCACATGCACATTTCTAAAAGTTATATCCGATATTCTTACTGCTCTTCATACCTTAACGGTAAATTAAAGATAATTAAGATATGGATAATAAGAAATGGTATCTATTTTTAATAAACTAATATACGATCTCGCCAAGGGTCTATATTTATATATATATTAAGTTATATATATATATATATATATATATATATATATTATATAATTAGTATACTATTATATATATATATATATATATATATATCATATATAATATATATAGTAGTATTAATTAGAAGAAGCGTAAGAAGGTGATTCTGCGCTCCAAATTAAAATCCCTGCTGTGTGAGGACTAAGTCTGAGTGCGCATAGAGTTTAGCATGAAGCTATATATGTTGTTACCTATGTAATGTATAGTAATATTAAACTATGGTTGAATAAAAGGTTTAGATCTAAGATACAAAAATATCAGATGCGACATATTATAGGTCGTGGTTAATGTGAAGAATCGATAAATGAGGAATGAATGACATAAGGGAGTTAGTTGTGTGGTGTGAAGAAGGCCGTAAATGAGAGAATAAACGAGAGTACATGAGATGGTTTTGTTCAAATGGAAAGGAATGGATGATAATACGGTGGGTAAGAGGAGTATGGTGGCGAGTGCTTCTGAGAAGTCGACCGGCTGTTGAGACGGCAAGAAAAAGTGGATTGAGTCATGCTTCCCCACCCAAGAATCTCAATTTTGTCTTCCCTGTTTTTAACTTATATTAAATTAAAAGTGTGCTTAATTGTTAATATGTGTATATCGGGGGTAGAGAGGGGGCGAGAGAGAGAGAGAGAGAGAAGATGCAGGTTTGCATGGGCGCGGCTTCTATTGACTTTACCAACATCCGAGGCTTAAACTCTAACTTTGCATCCGTGGAATACCAGCTCTCTAACTCTAACCCTAACCTTTTCTCTTGTCTGAGATCAGATGGCTAAGAATTCATCCTCTACTCTTTGAATGTATTCCAACTATTAACTTATTTCATAATTCCGTCTGCAAGGTGGAGGTGTTGCCTATGTAAACATTAATACTCCGGTAACACGTCTCGTGAATCTCGAATCTCCTAACTCGATGTTCTTTGGCTTAAAATCTTCTTCCTTCTACTACAATAATCTTGTGCTTTGCTACTGTTCTCTAATAGAACACGATTTTCACTCTTTCTTTGAATATCTTATACTTCTCACGAGACTGTATATATTCGCATACCAAATACTGAAGCGTCCTATTTAGCGGGATTTCAATATACACAACACTGAAGAGTTTGGGGATCCTCTCATACTGATTTAGGTGGGGAGGAGGCAGAATCATTCAGCATTCTCAACGAACTGGAGCAACTAATCAACGAACCTACACATATTCCGGATCGTTCCCAACAATTCTTGAACAACTTACCTTATGCTTTCACACTCAATCCTTCTCTCTATAAATACACCACCTTTCTCTCCTATGTAATCTGACCACACTTATATCTCTTAATTTTAAATTAACTTCTCTCCAACAGCTCCATCCTGCCCTATGCGTTTTTATCTGGCACTTTGATCGGGCTGATGGCGCCTTGCGTACTTCTACGCATAACTATAATTGGAATGACGACTTTGCTCTGGGACGCTTCGGACTTCTGCACTAGCAGATGAAGCAGATGAGCAGCGTTCATTCCTTCTTCGACTAGATCTCCTTCTCTTCTCATAATCCATGCGTTTCGAGCGTGCTTGTGCTGTGGCGATTCAGTGTAGAGCACAGCGGTTATCGAGTGAAATTCTCGTTCTTCTATCACTCTCCCGCGCTAATTTTCATTCAGCTAGGAAATCGTTGGCAGGATACTCTTCGACGAAGCCAAAGCGAACCGGTTTTCATCACGAAAGATCCGCTAACATCTTGAGTTCTTCCTACTAGATAAATCTTTCTCGGCCCTAAGGCAAAAACACTCTAACAACTTTCTGTAAATCTGCCTTTTCCATCCTCTTATTCGATCTGATGCTCTCCGTCGCTAACTCTCCAACTGAAAAGACCAATCTCTTCGGCCTTCCTATTTTCCTCTAACTCACCCTGACGATTCTGGCATCCTCCTCCTCCTCTCTCCTCTCAGGTGCTCCTATGTCTTGCTGTGATCTACATTTGGATCGCGTGCAATGGCCTCCATGAGACTATGAACGTTAGGAGCGGCGTGGCTCGAGATAGCTATTCCTCCCCGAGTTTGTGAGGAATGTGCTTACGTGCTGACCCCGCCCCTCGCTTCAACTATATTTCTATGTCTCAATACTAGCACTTTATCTCAGTGTTGTAAGCACGCACATGTCCAACTATTCCGAAAACGAAGCCGCTCTCTGATCCTTCTAACTATCGCCTAATAGCTCTCACTTGTATTCTATCTTAAGATTCTTTGAAAAGCCCTCTCAACTCTCACTCTTAGACATCTGAGAATCTCATTCTCTTCTTTCGATCGCCAGTAATGGGCTCATTCGGCGGTTCAGGTCTACTGGAGACTATACTTTCCATTATAACCAATTTTGGTTTCTCGCTTCTAGGCAACTACAGAGAAGACTTGGTGGTGGCGCATTGACATATTCAAAGGCATTTGACCGTATGCGCAACGCGTCCACTGCTCTCCAGCTCCCTCCTTTGGTTTCTCCTTCTTCTTTGCCCGTTACTTATGTCAGCTTTCTTTCAGTCGCTCAATATCGGCGTGGTGATGTAAGCGACGTCTTCTTCTTTTTCTGTCAATTAGTGTGTTCCTCAGAGTTCTGTCTTATCTCCTACTTTATTTCCTATTTTCATATGATCTTCTCCCTTGCACATCTAACTCTATCCGCTCATATGACCCGATGACTAGACCCTTCATTCTTCAACTTATTTCAATTCTGCCTCCCTCTTTTACTTCTAGAATTGCCTCTCGTCTCAATCTTCGATTCTATTCTCGCTGATCTGGATAGAATTTCATTGTGGTCGTCCTCAACCTTGCCAAATTTAATTCTTTTCAAACTCAACCTCACAATCTCCTTCTCTAAAACACCTTCTAAACTTTGCTATATCTTTCGACGTTCTCTGTCTCTCTGTGACAATTTAAACATCCTGCCATCAAATAAACCAAAAAAATGCTCTTAGAAACCTCAACATCACAACGCGTTGCTAGGCGGCGCCCCTCAAGAAACTGGGAGGCTGTTAGACTGCGAGACTATTTTTCTCCATCTTCTCAGTTACTCCAGCTATACAAGGGTTCATCCGCCCTTGTATGGAGTACTGTATCTCATACTGGGGGGGCTCTGTTCACCCGGTTTGACAGGCGAGTCAAAAGCAAAAGGGCTTATAACTGTTCTGTATTTTCATTTCACTTGACCTCTATCTTTGCGCGCGAGATGTTTTGGTGCCTTATCTCTTTTATATAGGTATCGTAGCGGCAGGTGTTCGAGGGGAAATTACACTCGCGTACCACACCGTTTACGAGCCCTCGGCTAGCATAAGGGTGTGCCTGTGTCTGCTCAACGAGTTTATGTTGTAGATATTGCTAACCCAGGCCTGTTTCGTGTCGGTGCTTCCTCTTCCTCGCACCTCTTGTTCTGGAACTCTCTTCCATTTTCTGTGTTTCCTGCTAAATTTTCTCCTCACTTTAAAGCTGCGTCTGTGCTCATCTGCGTAATTTGCCGCTAGCAAATGCAATTTTGGCGAGCGTGAAACCCTCCCGTGAATAGTGCCTCTGCCCGTGATGTGGTGACAACTGTAAATATATAGTATATATAATATATTTATATATATATATATATAATATATATATATTATATATATATATATAATATATATATATAATAATATATATATATATAAATACGAGTTCACAAGTTCATATGTTAAGGAATTCCTTTATAGTATGCTTGACGTCGACAAAAAAATAAGGAATATAAAATAGCTGAACAAAATCTAAAATTGACGAAGTCTTTGCAATGATTTCTGTGAAGGTGGGTAACCATGCGCCGTCCTTGTAAGTCCACAATTTTCCTTATTAAAAAACAACAATATATTATTAAGTATCAATATATATATATAATATAACTATATATATATATATATTAATATATAATATATAGTATATTATATATATATATTATATATCATATATATACTATTATTATATATTATATATATAATATATAGATTATTATATATATATATAATAATTATATATATAATATATATATATATATATATTATATATATATATAGTATATATATAAATATATATTATATATATATATATAATATATATATTAATATATATATTTATATATATATACATATATTGTATATAAATAAAATATATATATATATATTATATATATATATATATATATATATATATATATATATATATATATACTATATATATTTATATATACTAAATATATAATATATATATATATATGTATGTATGTTACCATTACTACTTCAATAAAAGTGAATATAGGATTATATATATATATACTATATATATATATATATATATATATTATATATAATATATATATATATATTATATATATATATATAATATACTAATATATAATATAGTATAATATATATATATTATTAGTACTATATATATATATTATATATACTATATATATATCATTACGTGTATTCATAAATTTTTTAAAAAATATTTATTTCGTTTAAGTCATTTTGTTCTTTTATGTTAAGTAATTTTTGCTAAATAATATATATATAGTATATAATATATATAATATATATATATAATATATATAATATATATATATATCGATATTTACTAGTATATATATATATAGTGTGATATTAATATATATATATATATATATAACTAATATATATTTGTGTGTGTGATGTGGTGTGTGTGTGGTTGGTGTGTGATGGTGTGTTGTGTGTGTATGCAGGACTAATTCTCAGCGTAAATAATTAGAGTGAAGTATAGAACTTAAAAGACTTATGTTATTAAGATACTTATTGAAGAAGATGAAAGTAATTAGCCGTGACCTGATAAAAGTAATGTGATAAAATTTATGTTGATAAAAGTAATGCTTCCATTAGTAAGAAAAGCAAGAAGCTTTCACGACAAAGAAGGAATGAAGGATTGCCATTTTTATAAATCACTAAAGAGAAGAGGCACGAAAGACATGAGATTGCAGAAGTAGCACAATATGTTATAATGTATTTACATTGCTAAATGAAGAGAGGAGAATGGCTGGAAAACAAAATTATTAAAAGGGTATTTTCATTATGCCTGCTTGGAAACACAGAATCTCCACCGTTCCTTTTTAAATAGACTGATAAAAAAGCTATTGAAAATAAATCAGTTCTGACAGAAACACAACACCACAACACACACACACACACACACACACACAATACTATATATATAGTATATATATAATATATATATTATTATAATATAATATATATATATATATATATAATATATATATATTATATATATAATATATATATATATAAATAGGCTTAAAAGAACCTTTCGTCTGAGTGAAAAAAAAAAATTCAAAGTCCAAAATCAATAGATATTTGATATATCGATATATACGCATATGGTGATCCCATGTGAACCTATTAAAATATTCTTCTATGAAAACAAGAGAGTCGCCAATGTTTTGTTGACACCATGGAGTAAATTCAGTTCGTTAATTGATGTGCAACTTAATTTAAAGACTCTATTTACTCGATTGTAAATATGAATTTATAGATGTATTCCATATTAGTGGTTCCATAACTAAATTGTCGTGGGGGAAAATTTAATTCTACTCTAATAGTAACATAATTTCAGCACAAACCGTTTTGAACTTTTTTAGCAAGCTATGCGAGGCAGTTTGGGGGAGGGGCTAGTTACCTTTAAACAGTGAGTATTATTAGTATCATATATATATATATATTATTATATAATATATTATATATATATATATAAATATATATATATATATTTAATATATAATATATATATATATATTCATAATTCATTAGCTTAGGGCTAACTTGGGGCTAACAAAATCAATTAGTTAGCCTGGATAAACTTGGAGGCTCCCATATTCATTAGGTCTAGGCTAACTTGGGGCCTAACAAATCATTAGGTTAAGAACTTAGTACTACTTGGGCCTTTAATCTAGGGTAGGATAAAGTTTGTTAGGTAGATACAGATTTACTTTATGTATATATAATATTATCTATATAATATTATATATTATATTATATATATATATATTATAATTATAATATATATATATATATATATATATTATAATATATTTCGATATATCGAATATCAAAGCTCAGACGAAATTTAATTAAACCATATATATATATATTATATGATTATAGTATATATATAATATATATTAAGTATATATATATATATATATTATATATTATATATATATAGTATATATATACGTATATATTATATTAGTATTATTATATATATAGGCCAAACTAAAGAGGTATCTCGAAAACTAAGATAGTACAAGAAAACTGATACATATATGGAATCAGCGTATAATTTGTATGCGAAAATGCAAAAAAAAAAATTTTACTTTTTTTTATATTTTTTATATCTCCAAAACTACATAGAGAAAACTGATAACATATATTGAATCAGCGTAAAAAATTTTTTAGCGGGCTCGAGCCGACGGTGGGCCAGAGGGGGGGACGTTTCATACCCGTAGGCGGGGGGCGGAGGACCCCGCGACACCCAAATACAAGAGCGGGGGTTCCGGAGACCTCCGAGAGGGGAATAGTCCTACCCGTCGTCCCCGACCGAGAGACCCCGACTCTTCGCATCTTTGCGGTTACCTTGGGAGTATTCTTAGTTAAAAAAATCTTTAAACATATTTATCGCTGAATCTAAATATGTTATTAGTTTTCTCGTACCTATCGTAGCTTTGGAGATATAAAAAACAATAAAAAAAAATAAAAAAAAATTTTTTTTTTTCATTTTCACATTACAAATTTCATACCCTATGATTTCATATATGTTATCTTATCAGTTTTCCTTACTATCTTAGTTTTCGCCAGATATCATGGCGCTAACTTCTTAGTTCAGCCATATTAGTATATAATAATATATATATATATATTTATAGTATATATTATAATATATATATATATATATATTATATATATATATATATATATATATATATAATATATATTATATATATATATATATAATATATATATATATATATATATATATATAATATATATATATATATATTATATATATATATATATAAAGACGAGATACTTCAGTCTCTTGTATTTAATAATGAATAATATTTAATCATTATGTGAGATGAAAGAATATGTCATTTGTCATTTTATTTAAACCAATATGAAATATTATTCAACAAATGGGAAATAATAGTGCCATTAATGGGTATATAATCAGATAATTTGACTAAATAATCTTGCAAATTATCAATATTAAAATATAAAACCCTGACACAATCCTAATCCAACCTCTCACTTGGGAGGTAAGCTAAACAGTCCCGTCTTTAGTTTGGCTTTTGCTCCTTTCGGATTCAAACCAATTACATTCAATTCTCTGGCACCTCCCACCTGAGGGGGAGTAGAGGCCTTAAATGTTTCTTCTATGCTAAAGCATCTCTTAGTTACAACGGTTATTTCAAATCGGTTCACCAATGACTGTTATAGGTGTACACTTGAGGTATGTAAGTCAGCCTCGTACATAGGTGTACACTCTCTGATAAGTAAGACATTACATGCTAATGTCTACAATGACCGGCCTAGCTACTTTAATACCTCTCCAATATATATATATTATATATTTATAATAATATATCTATTATTTATATTATATATATATATAAATATAATATATATATATGGATATTTATAGCGGTTGACTCCGTTAATATTAGGTAAGGTTAATTTAGGTTGTTAGTTAGGTTAGGTTACCAAAAATTTTAATGTATCGTACCCTAAAATTATTAAAGTAACGATACATTAATTATTGATTTTCGCTCCGGGAGTCAACCACTTATAAATAGCCTCATTATTATACTATATACTATATACTATATATATTATATATATATATAGTATATATATATTATTATAGTATATAATATATAATATATATATATATAATATATATATATATATATAATTATTAGATATATATATTTATATATATTTTTTAAATTAATATATTATATTATATATATATACTATATATTATATACTATATATATATATATATATATATATAAAAATAGTATATATAGATATAAAATATATATATAATATATATAATATAGTATATATATATATATATATAGACTTATATATATATATATATATATAACTTTATGATTATATAATCCGTTAACTTTGTGTTTTATCGTAATTTTTTATCATCTATTCATTATTTTCAATATTGTTAGATATTAATAAATAAATTATAATGATAAATAAGAAAACATATTAATTTTAATTAATATTAAATATTAAATAATAAGTAAGCAAGAGCGTGCATTTTCATTGTAAGAAAATGTTTTGTTAGTCGTTAAAACGGAAAAATTTAGGTAGGTGAAAAAAATTCTCTGGGTAGAATTCAATACACCTTTCTGGTTATCTTTACGCATTGTATGGATCATTTATAATTATATATATATATATATATTATATATATATCATATATCATATTATATATAGTATATATATAATATATTATAATATATATATAATATATATATATATATATATGATATATATATATATGATATATATCGTCAGAGTGTCTCTAAACCTGACATCATGTAACTTTAGAACGGCAGAACTACAGTAAACAAATTGCCAATTGGAATCAAGCGGAAAATTCTAGTATGGGTTTTTAATTTCTTATTTTTATTTTATTTTTAATTTTTTTTTATTCGTCGGAAATAAAATAAAACAACGAGCCATAATTTTCTTTAAGCAATTGCGATATTTTTATCATCTAAATTCTAAATAAGAGCAGGCAGATGCTCAGCCTACCGACTGAAAACCGAATGAAAGATGAAGCAACATATCTTCTTACTATAGTCATTTTATTATTTAGATTGTTATTTCATATTTATTGATTTTTTAATTTTAAATATTTGGAAAAAAAATATCAAAGAATCCGATTATTGAGTTTTAGAGCAGATTAAAAATCAAGTTAGCAGATTTAAAATTGCGAAACGTATGTTAGAGTAAAAATTTTTTTTTTTTTTTTTTTTTTTTTTTTTTTTTTTTGTACATTAATTTAATAGCATAGTGTAAAGGTAATAATTTTTTTTTTTTTTAACTAAGCGAATACCATTGGTAACGCAAAGCATGGCATGAGTCGCGGGTCTCTCCGCCTCCCGGACGACGGGGGGCACTTCCTCCCCTCCTGCTCCCCGTCGGCTCGAGCCCCCACTAATGGAAAAAGAAATTTCTAAAATTTTCCGATAAACGAAAAAAAAAAATAAATAAAAAAAAAAAAAATAATAAAACATTAGAAAACCCCCTCCTTAGAATTTTCCGCTGATTCCAAATATGTAATTGTTTATTCTGTAAGTGTCGGTTCTCTAGTTACATATTGTCAGCTTTAGACACTCTTACCTATATATATATATATATAGTATATATACTATATATATATATATATAATATATATATATATATTATATATATATATATGATATATATAATATATATATAATATATATATATATATATTATAATATATTATTTTCTGTGTATGTCCTTAGCAAAACATATCATAAACCTTGAACTAGGAGGATCCTAGAACTAAACCTAACCTATATTTGATCGACGTATGCAGCAACCTATACCCAACTATATAGGAACGACGATTCAGTAATCCTATACTTAACCTTTACGTAACTTTTTCTCTTGTTTAGGATATTCAATAAGCTTGTATTTCAGAACAATATCACGAGTCTTTATTTTCTCCCGGTAACTGAAATTTAGAATGCTTAAAAGTACGATTTTATTAAAATAATTACCTATTTTTGTATAGAAAAATTATTTGATCTATTTATTCCCACTGATTTATTGTTAGTGTCATATGATATCAATATATATAAAAAAATAAACAAAAAAACTATAACTTGTCCATTTAACCAATAAGGGCATATTATATATTACTTATAATATATATATATATAATATATATATTAATATTATATATTACTATATATATATATATATATATATAGTATTATTTTTATAATATTAAATTATAGATTATATATTATTATATATATAATATATATATATATATATATTATATAATATATATATATATATAGGGGTAATTATGAGTCTAGAGTCGGATAACCTGCATTTAGTTGTTATTACATTATAAACTTGAAATGGAGTTGATGTGTTGTTTTCTATTTGTTCCGTGAATCTTGTCAGTCAGTTTTTGAAGTTTGTATAATGTTTTCCTGAATGGCTGCGTTTGTTTTGTGGTGTTTTTGATATTTTATGCATAATGGAAGATTGTAGTGACAATCGTCATGAGATATTCAGGAGTGACAGTCACCTCATATATATAATATTATTATATATATATATATAATAATATTATATTATATATATTATATATTATATATATTATATAATATTAATATATATATATATTTATATATATATAAAATATATATTATATATAATATATATATATATTATATTATATATATATATATCATATATATATATATAGTATATATATATATTATATTATATATATATATAGTATATATATATATATATATATTGCGACAAAGTTGAGTTAGGTGACCTCGAGAACGGAAGGTCGGATTTATAAAAAAAGTTTAGAAGTACCCTCATATGATAGGATAAATAGATGTTTAAGCGTGTAAAATATCGATATTATCGATATATCGGCGCATAAAAATAATGATATAATCGAAAATATTGATATTAATATCGACATAATATCGATACTTTTTGTTTTTTTTTTACATTTTTAGTGAGCTTGAGCCGACGGCATGAACGAAGAATGGGACGACGTCCCCCCCGTTGTAACCGGGAGCCGAGAGACCCTGACTCTGTATATCTTGGCTTTCTACTCTAGGGGATATTCTTTAGTTCTAAGAAAAAACGTTATATATAATAATATATATTATGTATATATAATATATAATATATATATTTATATATATATATATATATAATATTATTTTATTATAATATATAGATATATATCATATTAATATATATTATATTATATACTATATAATCATATATATATTTACTTACTAACAACGCTCAGGAAGCGCGTCAAACCTTTGCGGGACAGACTCTTCTGAATCTTATCTCTCGTT
>JABUQX010116167.1:0-14276 GCA_015478945.1 Trachelipus rathkii | reverse complement strand
AGTGATGAGAAACCACGCATTACCAAAAAATGTAGTTGCAAATGATTTGGAAAACTATGCACAGAAAAACGATTAGATCAAGATATGATGATTTCTAATCAGTTGGTGGAAAGATTAAACAAACATGTCTTATACGCCGATGCTGTAGTAAACTGCAAGGAAACACTTATCAATCGCCGAACAGTCTAATTAAATTACGCCAGTTCCACTCTAAAGGAAAAAAATGAAATATACAGAGCCAACCGAATACTTCTACAAGTTTAATGATATCAATAAAGTATTCCAATGGAAAGAATAATTTCTACAGGTAGCTCCAGTTAGTGATGAAGGAAACCACCGCGATTTATTCAATGATGCAGTGCCCAAAAAGATTTGAAAATATCACCAAGAGAAAGAAAAAAAAAAAAAAAGAAAAAAAAAAGAAAAAAAAACGACTAGAGAGATACAGAATCAAATAGGCGATCCTAATCAGTTCCCTGCAGTGGACGATTTGTCTGGATAGGCATTAGAGAGATGAAGTGTTGTGTTTAAAGTTTAAATCCGCAATATGTACCCCACGGGCTTAAGATTGGTAACTTTGCAATGAAATTACCTGGCCTACCTTCACTACGTTTTCCAAAGTCAATTACGAGTATTGTGCACAAGAGTATTTAGGCGATGCTGGGCTAAGATATTATGATGGAAAGAGCATAAACTCCAGACGCTCAGCAGAAACTGGCAGGAAAAGGTGGCAGAAAAAATATTGACGTCTTGATCTCAAGCACAGACTTATCCCATATTCTAGAATTTCCTTATAAAGCTAGTTGTCAAAAATATATAGATCCAGGTAAAATCTGCTTCCATTAAGGTCAGAAGTTAGGGAATAGTGTTGTGATGGGGTCCATTTGAGGTTGGTCCTCCCCGTTCCGCACGCCTGGAACATTTATAGTAATAGATTGTGAGCTAAATTCGAGGATAGATATATATAATATATATATAATTACTAGTATATATATATATGATATATAATTATATATATATATATATGATATATATATTATATATATATTAATTATAGTATATATAATATTTATCATATATATATATATATATATAGATAAATGTATAATATATTATATATATAATATATATAATAATATATATATATATATATATATATTATATTATATAATATAATATAATATGATATATTATTATATATATATATATTATATATATATAAATATATAATATATAATATATATACATATAATAGTATAATATATATATAAATATATATATATATATATATATATATATATATATATATATATATAATATATATATAATTATATATATATACTAAATAGATATATAGAGTATAATATATTGAAACATCCGGCAATCCGCATTCGCGCATTGCGAAAAAAAATGACATCTGCAGCATCACTAAGCATATACTTATATATATATATATATATATATAAACATATAGTATATATAATATATAATTTATATACTAGATATATATATATATTATTATATATATATAATATATTACTATATTATATAATATATAATATATAATATCTATATATTATATATATATACTATAATATGTATATACTATATATATATATATATATATAATATAGTTATATATATATAGATATATATATAGTATAGTATACTGTATATATTACTCCACTCAGTACATCAATATTTGCATATTATCTATATTTTATTACTACCAAACTTAAAACACTACATCTTGAATTTTACCTTCATTGAATATGGTGATGAAAGAGATCTACGGGATATTATTGAAGAGAAACTGGATGACAAACTGATTTTTTCTGACAAGCTTAAATAGGGGACTTTTTTCTTGGAACTTCTTCTACGTTCATTTTCAATCTTTTCTCTCTGTGCTACAGCTCGGAAATACTCAAAAAGTACTTGAATTCGTTCATAATTGTCACTTTCTTTTTCAGTCCAGCCTCCAGTGGCATAAAAAAGATATTAATTTGATAAAAAAAAAAAAAAAAAAAAAATAAACTATAATTTTTGGCCTTAACAATAAACTAACATTAAGTACTACCATAATTAAATTTTTTTAGCTTACTCGGAATCGACGTCATCATCTCAGGGACAACGCCCGACTTGCTCTGACTGACTTAGTCCAAACTCCTACCTCGCTCCATCAACTCAGCCAGAATCTTGCCTCTTCACAGAATGTTGCACTAATTACCTTAGTGCTTGCTAATTCATACATATTTGTGATATCACACAAAAATATAATTAGAAAATAATAATTACCTCTACACCCGCAAGTAGTGTTAGCCTACCATTCATCGCAATCATGTATTGTATATTATTATTATATATATATTATATATATACCTATATATTATAATATATATATATATAATATATATAATATATATATAATATATATATATATATTATAATATATATATAATATATATATAGTTATTAATATATATATATATATATTACTATATATTATACTAATAGTATAATATTATATATCCTATGTTGTCATATACTTTATATATACTAATATATATATATTAATATAAGCCTACTACTTCTATTAATTTATACTATATATATATATATATACTTACTATAGTACCTCTATATATATATATATAAAATATATAATATATATAATATATGACCTATATATATATTATATATATAATTATAATATATATATATATCTATCTTTATAATATATATATTATATATATATATATATATATATATATATTAATATATATATATATATATTATATATAATATCTTCTTTCTTTCTTTTCTTCACCTTCCTCTTGCGCCCTAAGATTGGGGCAAGGTGCGTGACATGCATCCGAAAAGAAAAGCAGTAGGAGAATCATTGACAAACGTCGAAAAAGAAAGCCCAGCCTTACCGCCCCCCTCGATACCATTTAATTAGTGTGAGAGTCCGTCACACGACAGAAACATCCACCCTAGAGTGATGTCATGGGACCGCGAGGACCCTCCACTTATCTGGTAAATCGTCCAATGTATAGGGTGTCCATCCCTGGCCCAATGTAACCAGTTACGTAATACTTAACGCGTGGCCACAACCATGCCCCCATACAAAACCCCGCTCATTCTCTCCTATCACGCACCTTTTTATCTCGCCTCTGCCAAACTCACATTTGTTCTCTCCTTCAACATTCGTTCACCGCCTCAATCCACTTTCTACTTCGGTCTCCACAGCTTCGAACACCTCTTCTCTCTCCAGGACTTCCGCACTCGATCCCATCACACATACTCTCCTCCGGTCGCGAGGTTACACACTTAGCAATTGTCCCCGAGAGACCTTTCTGCCGCCGACTTTCAAATTCTTTCATCCTTCTCCCACATGACCAACCCATCTCAACATACTTTCATCTTATTCTCCATTTTACCCCCTTTCTGTGACAGCCAACTACGACTCTCTCATAACGATTCATTTTCCTGCACTTTATTAACTTTTCTTTTCACAACCTTAGCATTGCGCCCACACTAAGGAATTCGGTGCGTTTTCCAAATACTGAAAACACATCTTGAACTTTTAGTCTTACTTTCTTATTCCAGACATAGTCTTCACTCACCATACAATAACACAGGAGGCAACCCAACATAAACACCCTCATGTAAGACTCTAGCGCACTCAAGACTTCAGTCCCTTTACATTCACCAATGATTTAATTTGCACCAGCCACCTTTCTAGCCATTCACAACTTTCCTACTACACTCTGCATCATCCGCTTTCCCTTCTCATCCAACACATAACCCTAAATATTTAAAACCTCAGACACCACTGCTCCAGCCGCTCATCATTCTTAACATTATACTTCACCTGAGACTAGTTCCCTCACTACACCAACCATAACGCTTACTCTTATCCTACCGTTTACTTGCAGACCCCCTCCTTTAACAATACCCTGGCCAAATCTCTTCCACCAATCCTCTCAAACTCTTCTTCAGACTCGCACACGAACCAAATCATCTGCATACAATAGGTAGGGCACCCTCCACTCCTCCCCATTCTCATCTCTCTAACACCATTTCCTGCCATCCCAACCTCGAATCATCTTCATAACCCCAGCCTAACACCCATTGAATAAACAAGGGAGACATAACACAACCCCTGTCTCACTCCGCATTAATCCTAAACCAATCAACATTGACACCATTTATTCTACACACGCATTCCATCGTTCAATACATACTTTTGATTCCAATTCAGAAGCGCTTACCACCAACACCACTGATATCACTAAATACCTGCCATGTAAAGCTTCCCTAATAACCTCTATCACTACGCCTGTTGGTAAATCCATAAAACCAAATACAATTTATTTTCTTCTCCCTCAATTTCTCAATCATTTGTTTCAATGTAAAGATTGGTTCCACACATCCTCTACACTCCTAAACGCACTTTGTTCTTCACAATCAGTCCCTCAGTCCACTCGACGCACTCTTCGGACCAAGAGATACCACATATACCTTCCCTATCAACACTCAATAAACTTATTCCCCTATAATTATTCTACAGTTCCCCTTTTCGTCCCTTACCCTTTATACAGGGGTTACTATTAACCGCTCTCCTCCAATCCCTTGGAACTATACCCTCCATAAACGCTTTATTACACAACTTCCAAAATCCAATCAAATCACCACTCGCCTCCGCTCTTGTTCATTTCACTAGTAATTTCATCGATATATCCCTGCAGATTTACCATTCTTCAACTTTCTCACTCTACCCATTACCTCCTCCTTTACTATAACCTCATCCCCAAAAATACCTATTCCTTCTTGCACCATCAAAACCACACACATTCCCTAACACCTCATCATTACTGTTAATATTGTGCAGATTTTCGAAGTGTTCTTTCCACACTCCCCTCACATCCATTTCATCAAGTTACGAAAGCACCATCCCTATTCATTATTCTAAGCAGATTTCCCTAATTCTCATTCTCAACCTTTCGCGCTTCCTTTCAGAAGAGCTTCCTGTTCCCTTTAAGTCCCCATTCATCTCCTTCCAAACTGTTCATTTACCTCTTGTTTTCTCCTACGTATACACCTTTTAGTATTTCTTTTTTCCTCCTTATATAATTCCAAGCATCTTTCTTTTGAAACTTCATCATTGCCTTTAGACATCAACCACCTTTTTTACCTTTAACTGCTTTCATCACCTCTTCATTTCACCATTCGCTGTTAAATTCTTACTTCCTACTTTGCACATCCACACACTTCCTTTGCACTACTAACAAATGCTTCCTTCATTTGCCCCCAGATTTGTTCAGTATCAACTTGTTCACATTCAACCGATTTACTAGCGAGCGCTCTTACATACTTATCCTATTCTCTTGCTCACTTAACTTCTCACATTCTTAATTTTACCTACTTCCTTTCGTAATCACCTTCCTCTCCATCCCAAGCCCCCACTAACTTAATTACATAGAAAAACATAATATATATATATATAATATAATATAATATATATTATATATATATTATATATAATATATATATATATATATATATAATATATATAATATATATATAATATATAATAGAGGTCATCTTTTTTCTGTTACGCTGATAGCCGCTCGATAATTTTTGAAAACTTTAATATTTTGCATGGCGTTAATGTTATCCCTGGGAAGTTCAAAACCACCATTCGTTTTTTTAGATTTACTCTGGTTGTAACAGGGTGAGCCAAAATGTTTGACCAGGTGGAGCAAAATTTATCACTTAATAGAGGCTAACATTTTAAGTCATATCTCCATATTGGTAATTTCTTCTACCAAAATTTCCTAGAGACTATTTGTTAGGATTACTTTAAGTGTACACTTTGGCCTTTTCACTGTTTTTTTTGGAAAATGAATATTCTCACCATGAAAATGATTCCAAAAATTGTGTTAAAAATCAAAGAAATTTCCATTTTCGTGGGTGTATTATTAAAAGAAGGAAATAATTTGACGATATAAAATTTTGCGTATGATGACGACTAAGTAGGGTTAACTTTAATCTTATTTAAATTTTGTTAAAAATTAAAACCAATTTACAGGGTGATCCAAAAATCAATTTATTTTCCGAATCGGTAACTTTAAAGCTTAATATCTCTGATGGGGAGTGGCTAAAAATCTGAAATTTTCACACATTATACTACTACCATAGATGCTCCTTCACCTGCAATATTGACTTTGGTATTTGCTTGTTTTAAGAAATACAGCCATTCAAAAATGCCCAAAAAAAAATTTTTTTAAGTTGTGTTATGATAGCTATTATTATAGTTTTATAGTTCAAGACATTACATAGACAAGATGAAATAAGTTGCATCAAGGAAAATGAAAAAAAAAACCAAAAAAAAAAAAAAAAAAAAAAAAAAAAAAAAAAAAAAAAAAAAAAAAAAAAAAAAAAAAAAAAAAGAAAAAAAAAAAAAAAAAACAAAAAATAAAAAAGTAAAAAAAAAAAAAAAAAAAAAAAAAAAAAAAAAAAAAAAAAAAAAAAAAAAAAAAAAAAAAAAAAAAAAAAAAAAAAAAACAAAAAAAAAAAAAAAAAAAAAAAATTCAAGACAATACATAGACAAATGAAATAGTGTGGCATCAAGGAGAAATGAAAACAATGTTAAAAAAATGGTAAGAAAGTCACTAAACAAAAGCGTTTATTGTTATCAAATCTTAATGAACTCTATGTGCATTTCAAAAATACTCATCCTGAACATAAAATTGGTAGATCAAAGTTTTGTGAATTACGCCCCAAATGGTGTATCTTAGGTGGGTCGTCAGGCACACACTCTGTGTGTGTTTGTATTTATCATCAGAACATAAAGCTGATGATTGATGGTGCTAAACTCGATGTCAAATACAAAGATTTACTTGATGTATTAGTGTGTGATATTAATAATTATAACTGCATGATGAGCTTGTGTAAAGAATGTCCTGATAAAGGCATTATTCTTGAAATGTTTAAAGAGTTTGAGGAGGAATTGCCCGACAATGTAGAGTTTAAACAATGGGTAACAACTGACAGGGCTGAAATGGTGACAATCATAAAAAATCAAGATGAATTTTTTGAATCCCTGGTTGAAAATTTGGCAAATCTCAAAAATCACCATTATATTTCTAAAATTCAATCGAAATTTTTGAAAGAAAAGAAAGAAAAACTTTCTGAAAATGAATGCATAATCTTGGCTGATTTTGCCGAGAACTACACGTACGTAGTCCAAGACGAAATTCAAGGGTATCATTGGGTCAATGACCAAGCTACTTTGCACCCATTTGTTCTATATTTTAGAGATGAAAATAGTAAATTAAGAAGTCACTCTCTTTGTGCTTTAAGTAACTACTTAGAGCACAACACCTCAGTTGTTTACTCTTCCAAACAATATGTATAAATTATTAAACAAGAATTGCCTAAAGTTGAAAGCTAAGTATATAAAATTTTGTCAGATGGAAGTGCGTAGCAGTTATAAGAATAAAAAAAAATTTTGTTAACATTTGCCATCACAAAAAAGATTTCGCATTAAAAGCTGAATGGCATTTCTTTGCATCTTGCCACGGGAAAAATGCCTGTGATGGGGTTGGAGGAACAACAAAGCGCGAATTAAAGCAAAGTCAGCTTACAAAGAACAACAACACACCAAATTCTTAATATTGACCAAATATATTCATTTTGCAAAGAGAAAATAAGAGGAATAACTTATTTCTCGTAAAAGAAGAAGAAATTCATGAACACATTGAAAGACTTAAAACGAGATATGAAAATTGTTGAGAATTAAGGGAACAAGAAACTTTCACAAATTCTTTCCACTTTCAGAGAACATAATTAGGTGCTATTATCCAACCTCAAAAACTGACGTTTACGAAGACCACTGTGTCAGCAAAATTGTTTCATTAAGTGTAGAGATAAATGACACAGTAGCTTGCGTATATGATGACCAATGGTGGATTGGAAAGGTAGAAGAAATAAGTGTGGAGAACGATGATGTTTACATATATTTTTATCATCCTTCCGGACCCGAACTTCATTTCAATCGAGTTCAGATGCGATCGGGCTATGGATCTCCCAATGAAAATTTTTACGAAAACTTCTGGGCTTGAAATAACAATGTCCTAACAGCAGAAATTACAACCATCTCAAACAAATTCCGAAGAATCTCTCTTCTTCTGAACAATCACAGATACAGCGCAACATATAATATATATATATATTATATATATTTAATATACATTAATATATATATATTATATATATACTAATTATATATATATATATATATATATATATATATATATATATATATATATATATATATATATATATATATATATATATATATATATATATATTATATTTAATGTTTTTATATTTTTTTTTATTTTATCTTATATTCACATTATATTATATATATATATATATATATATATATATATATTGTAATGGGCCCGTTATTACGGGTGTTACCATTTCATTTTCTTTTCCCCTTTCCAGGTGATGCCTTTCTCAGATGGATTGATGAGGTCAGAGTATGGAAGTGGAGAAAAGGTCATACGTGGCCTGGAGAAGGGAGCTAAAGCTCAGAACGGCTGAATCAGCTAAGTTAAATGTCATGCATATTCTATAGGAATATACATGACAATATTTTTTTTCTAGAGACTCATTTTCACCTTTCCATTTCAGCTAGGGAAAATAATTGATATATTACGTGCAAAGTTATATTATATTGCACAAGAGGTATTTTGAAGAGTAGCTATTCTGCTACAATTATAATCCCAAATTGAAGAGCTCAATACTGTATAGTAGCTATTCTGCTACGATCATAATTCAAATTGAAGAGCTCAATTCTGTGTAGTAGCTATTCTGCTACGGTCATAATTCAAATTGAAGAGCTCAATTCCCCGCCAAAGGGTATGTGTACCCTGCTTTTATAATTTTCTGGTACAATAGTCTCTTAAATAAATTTTTCATTGCTAATTTAATAGTTTACACACGATATCTGATAACTGCATTTTTGCAGGGATCCGGGCTTGAGTCCCATTTTATCGGTGCTGGATCACATTTGATCAATTCTTTCACTCATCTAGTCCTGGGACATATTCGAACGTGACTTGAGTGTCCCAGTCTTTTCTCTGGTCGGTTGTTTCACCATCTGGCCATTATTCACTCGTGGCTTAGTGATCGTCGGAACTAATGACCGAAGCTGCAATTTATTGAGCGGGACTTATTTATTCTGCCGCTTGCGTGACGCCTTTTCCACCGGAGGGCCGAATAGCAGCTGCCACATAAGTTACGTTCCTAATGCATCATAGTTAATTTGTAGTCGTAACTACGTTGAATACATATAAAGTATAATAATTAATGTTTAATGACGATATTCACATATAGGCGTGTATTGCTCTGTAGATTGCATTATTTAGTCCAGTTTATGAAAGCTCTGTTTGAATTATTTATTGCAACTGCCTTGACATTCAATTCTGTGATAATCTGTTGCAATCATTAGTGTTACCATTGGAGATTTACTTGCATTGACGTTGGCGATTGTTAGGAATTCTCATATTTGCCGTATTTTTGTATTATTTTAAATATACATATATTTATTTATATATGTATATTCTGACCTCGTGAAACTAAGAATTCTTGTTTCTATTACTGTATGTTGATATCCTCGATTGTGAATAATTTATCTATATTTAAAAAATTGTCTACTTGTTTATATTCACAAGAATACACCTATATTTATATAGGTTTATTGATCGTTATTGTAATATGATTTTATTACCTTTACGATCCTACCCATGTTGAGTGGTCGCGATAATTAGATGAATTGTTAATCAATTCCATTTCCTTCGTAAACAATACCCTAAAATTATATAGGTGTATTGATTCATATTAAATCTTTTTTTTTATTATTATCAAAATGTATGATATAAAGTACAAGGTTGTATATATGTAAATATAATATTCTTCTATTAATTATATTTTTATAAGTATGGTGTGTCTGCGTTTTATTTAATAGATAGTCTTCTTAGTAACATATAGAGTATCCAGTGTTCTTTCCTTCTTTCTTTTATTCTGCAAGAAAGAGTTGCGCAACGGCTGGGCTGGTGCTCTCTCGCTGATCCAGTCGATCACTTCCTTTCTATTAGCTTTCTGCGCTTATGGTTTTCTTTTCTTTTTTTCGACTATTGGCAGGGTTCGACCCGTCTCGCCGTAATATATTAATTGGCGACCTTGCCAGGATTCTCTGTTGCTATTGGAGACTCTTATAGGGTGATTTTTACATCCCCAAGCTTAAATATTTCAGTATGACTGAGAATGCAGAGAATGCAAGTGGAATGGATGATATTGAGACTTCTGGGGCACTAATCTCTTCCAATTTGTCTGGGGGGATGGCCACGGGGGGTTCAGTAGATAGGGATCCAGTAGAGGTAGAGGAAAGAAATTTGGTTTTAGAGGAGTTGAAACGATTGACAGCTGCTCTAAATGAAACACAGAGGCAGTTGAATGAAGAGAAAGCGGAGAGGCAGAGGTTGATGCAAGAGCTAGAAAGCAAACAAGAACGTAAGCCACCAGTTGCGGGGGGACGTTTTCGATTTCCGTTTGAACAAGACAATTATGGTTCTCAGTTGTCCAGGGAAGTTGATGACCCTAGAGCATCGGAGGTTGTTGGAGGTAGTTTGGGAAGATACCATCTACCTAGAGTAAGTTTTGCTGGTAGTGAAAGTGGTGGGATGTATTCTGCCACTTTAACATCAAATGCGTCATACCAAAGCGCACCCGCACTATCAACTGTGACTACTGCATCTTATTCTGCACCAATTTCTGCAGTTCCATTGATTGATTTTGGTGGGGTTCCATCTAGTAGTGTTGGCACCGTGAGACCGGACCCTTTGGAAGCTATGCAGGCTCAGTTGACGATGATTACGAAGTCAGTTACTCTGCTGACGCAGCTGCATGCCCGGGCGTTTCGGCCGCGCGCCGCACCACCACCGAAGTTTATGCCTGATGATGGACAAGACTTTAATAAATTTCTCTGGAGGTTTGAACGATATTGCGAGTTCACCTACCCTAACCAACCTGATGACTGGCTGATAGTTTTGGGGAATTACCTGGGCGGATCATACTTGGATTTGTATCGCCAGTTAACTAAAGATGAAGATTCATATCCGGCTGTAAAAAGTGCTTTGATTACATGGTGGAATCATGAGTCTGAGATGAAAAAGCAAAAGGCCACACAGGAGTTCATGCTGGCTAAGAGGAAGTCTGGAGAAAGTATAAACATGTTTGCCTTACGACTTGAGCAATTGGCTAGCCGAGCGTATATTGGTATGAATATGCGAACACATGATAACCTACGCCATGCCTTTTTGTATAATATGCCGCTGGATGTGGAACAGAGAATGCGCGATTATATTTTGAATCATGAAGGGCGAACTGGCCAAAGGTTAGGTTTTGATCAGATTGTACGATTGGCCAATGAGCATTACAATGAACTCGGCATAGAACAAGGTAAGGATGAGGTGGAGTCTGAGGTCATCACCATATCTCATGTCACTCCTAAAGATTCTGCACCGAGGAAAAACATATGGAACAAAATTGTGAATCGTTATGCTCCTAGGCAGACTTCTTCACCTAAAGCTCAGAAGACAAGGCAACAAGAAAATAATTTTCCAAGGAATCAGCAGAAAGATTCTGGTAATGCTGGAAGGACCCAGGGAAGTCCACAAAATGCTAGGAAAGCTCAAGCCAGTCAGCAAAATACTCAAAGATCAGCTAGGCTCTGTCATCATTGTGGCAAGACAAATCATGCTATTGATGACTTGTTTCTCATTCAGAACATCTGTTCGTTTCTGTCGAACGAAGGAATCAAACGGGAGGAATGCAGGAAGGGTTTTCAGCAGAGAAAAGAAATATAATCAGTCCCTTCACGGGCGGAAACACCAGTGTGTCCATATTGTTCTGGGGACCACTTTGGGATAAATTGTCAAAGGCGGGAAGATTCTGCGCGAACTTCGCGGAGACCTTCGCCTAAGCCCCAAAGACCAAATCAAGGAGCTAGGTCAAAAACAAAACCTTGCACCACTTGTGATGATGTTCATGAACCAGGTGCGTGCAGTGGTGCTGCTTTAAACTCCACAGCCCCGTGACTCTGGATCAGGCCACGGAGCTTCAGGGCGATTAATGATCTGTTATCCTGATGTAGACAAGTCCTTACTATAATGCTGTGGAGGTAAAGTCCATTTTAGTTGTGTGGATAGCAGACCTACTATGTGGATGTAACTCATTGTTAGATGTGGACGATTGCATATTCATTGTCTGTCTGACAATGAGTGGAGTGTCCAGCCTTCAATTAAACTCATCGGTTTGGAGGAGACTTCCCAAATATGTGCGGCGTTCTTCAATTCGCCAGCTTCGAACGAGAATCAGATGGTCTTATTGTCGCAATGCCGTTGCGGGTGACGCAGATGGTCAAGCTTGCATTGCGGTTTCGTAGCGGGTTTGTCACCGGTTTTGACGAGTTTTATGTGGTTCCTTCGGAGTGCTTGGGAGAATCCCTTGTGTTGGGAGTTCCTTTGTTGCGAGCCAATAATCTTCTCCCCGATATGTCAAAATATCAGTTGCTTAGTCGTGAAGGAGAGCGGTTTAAGGTGATAGCACAGGACTCTGTGAGAAGCATCGAAGGAATGAAGATTTGCACTCGGGAGAATGCCAAGTTGGAGGCCTATCAATGTGGATTTATTTCAATAAATCTTGATGGCTGTCCATACGTTCAAGACACGCTCTTATTGGAGGGGGTTCGGGATGGTAATTTGGAGGTGCTTCCTGGAGTGGTCTCGCGATGATATAAATCTGCCGTTGGTAGCCTTGCAAAAAGAATAGCCGCATGAATTATAGATGAGCATGCAAGGTTTTTGTAGCCAAAAAGTTACTTGCGTCGGATAGAGTGGTGCCAATTTCGATGCCGCTGATGTGAATCGTGAATAATTTGGAAGCTGTGCAGAAATGACTCCACGACCAGATTGAAAGAGTTGCTTGGATCGAGAACAAGATTATTGAGAATTGAATTTTCGGATATTCGGTTGATCGACACACAAAAGGGAGCAAAACTTCTTAATCATGTTGATGAGCTATTTCTTTCGAGTTCTCAGTTATGGAGATGATGATGTGTTTGGCTCAAGAAATGTTTACAAAACATCTATTGACAATGAAAAACTTGATCGACCATTCATGTGCCTGTGCGCGATTTCCAAGGGCCACTAGCGCAGGAAATCGAGTGACAGTGTTACGAGTTGGAGGACAGCGGCATTATCCGTAAAAGTCGATCACCTTATTCTGCTCCTGTTGTGCCAGTGAGAAAAAAGGACGGTTCTTTACGTCTATGTATCGATTACCGGGCCTTAAATAAATATACTAAGGATGACGCTTTTCCCTTACCTAACCTGATCGACTCGATATATAATATGTCGGGTTCAAAATACTTTACCACAATCGATTTGGTTCGTGGGTATTACCAAATTGAAATGGCCGAAGATAGTGTTGAAAAGACTGCATTTTCGACGCCTCTTTCTCATTATGAGTTTCTTCGGATGCCATTCGGGGTGAAGGGTGGACCAGCCACTTTCCAATGGGGCATGATGCTGGCTTTTTCAGGAATTCCCTGGTCAGAGGTCATGGCTTATTTGGATGACATAATAATTAGGTCCCACACTTTCGAGCAGCACTTGGTCTCTCTGGAAAAAGCTCTGAAGGCATTGCAAGCCAACGGGTTTAAGTTAAAGCCCAAGAAGACGAAGTTGTGTCGGGAGTCTGTGGAATTTTTGGGGCATCTTATTAGTGGTCAGGGTATTCTTCCCCTGGAGAAAAACTTATCTGGAGTTCTTGATTTCCCAGTGCCTAAGACAGTTAAGCAATTGAGGCAGTTCTTAGGCATGGTAAATTTCTACCGGCGCCACATTCCTAATTGTTCCGCAATCGGTAAGCCGTTATCGTGCCAGACTGGCGGACGTGTGGTTCGTTGGACGCCGGAGTGTCAAACAGCGTTTGAAGTGCTCAAGTCAGCGTTGGTAAGTCCAACATTGTTAACGTTTCCGGACTATAGTTTGGATTCGCCGCCCTTAGAACTCCACGTCGATGCTTCAGACATCGGTGCTGGGGCAGTGCTATCGCAGCAGAAGGATGGCGAATCTCGACCTATAGCTTTTATTTCAATGACGTTTTCACAAACGCAACAGCGGTATTCAACCGTG
>JABUQX010116166.1:12500-16875 GCA_015478945.1 Trachelipus rathkii | reverse complement strand
ATCCCTTTTCATTTAAACTTTTATTCCGAACCTTATTCTCATCATTCCGCATCTTGGTATTTTTTTTTCTTTTTTGCATGAGAGCACTTTGTAATCATCAACTAAGAGCTGAGGGAAAAAAATAGGAGAAAAACGGAAGAGGGGAGAAGAGTAAGGAAAAAAAAGATAGTTAAGATAACAAAAAGAACTTATATAAAAAAAAAAAAAATTTAAAGCTGCTACTAGAGAGTTTGTTCACTATATAATTTATGTTTTGTCATTAATAAAAACTTTTTGCCACTTGTTGCCGTTTTTGGAACTGTGGCAAAGGGAGATTTTTAATCACAAAACAGATGCTATTTCAAGTAGCAAATGGCAAGGGGGAGAATTGAGAGAGAGAAACAAACTGTGTGGAAGAAGTGGATGGCGAAACAAGCCTGGCACGAACTAATGGCGGAAAGGAAATTGCGCGCGTGATGTTGCAGCGGTTTTTATTTGGCTTTTTTTTCATGTCTTTCCGGAATATGAAACTTTTGTTTTTTTTATTCTTATTTTCCCTACCTTATCAATAAAATGCGAATTTAAAAAGTTTAAAATGAAAAATTAATAGCATATATATATATATATATATATATATATATTATTGTTGTTAGAAAGAAGAGTATTATTACCATTATTATTATTATATATTATATATATATTACATATATGTTATATATTATTATTATTATTATATATATTATTATTATATATATTATTATTATTATTATATTATACATATGTTTTTATATATATTATTATTATTATTATTTCATATATATTATATTATTATTATTATTATTATTATTATTATACATACATATATTGCTTACATATATATATTGTTAGCAGTTAGCATATACATATACATATATATTATTATATATATCATATATAGTATATACATATATTGTATATATATACAGTTGAAGAGCAGCATATATATGAGTATATATATATATATATATATATATATATATATGTTATATATATATAATATCCTTCATCCTCGAAATTTCACCATCCCATATTAACAACAGATCGTCTAAACAAGGGCCGACATGTTCCGATGAACCCCGTTTGAGAGTGTTTAAGTAATTGGAAATGGGAGAGAAAGACAAAGGAAGTGTGCATTTGACTTTACCAAAATGTTTACATGTAAGAATGAGCAAAGGGGGTAAGGTCTGGGGTTAGAGAGTTGTACAGAGAAAGGATGAGGCTGTGTAGGTTGACGGGTCATGCTAATTCTCCTCACTGGAGGAGGTATGCGGTTAAAGAGTTTGGAAGAACAACGTGTGTTGTAATAGCGACGGTGTAAGGAGAATAATGCAACAGTTCGACGACAAGAAGCAGAAACCTTTGCCCTTAGACCAAAATATTTTGAACCCCTTTGTTATGGATTTTTTTTCCCGTATGCTGAATGAAATCAACATTACCCAACATTTGTAACATTGGCTAACATTACAATTTCTAGGAAGTTGCTGTCATGAACGGAGCAGAATAGCATAATTTTTATCAAATTGAATGATGATATGTTAAGTTAAGAATACTTTAGTTATAAGGACGGTCTTGAACAAAACCAAACAAACAAATCATTGTGAGTAACGTCATGCTACATTGGTATCCTAGCCATAAAATCACAGTGGCCAATTATCCCATTTCAAATTTCTCATTCATAAAATCAAGAACGGTAAATTCTCAATATGACAAGGTCCCACTTTGATGGAAAAGGATTGTAAAATCAGGTTGCAAGAGGTGGTGAGGATTGAAAAAGTTTTCCATGTTGAGTCAACTGCTGGCGTTCATAATAAGTTTAAAAAGCAATAATTGGCATATCGCTCTATTATGGGGCACACATTACCACTTATTAACTTCAAAACTGTTAATTACACAATGAAATATAATTTATTTTTCAGAGATCTAGGTTCTGATATTATGCTTATTTCCCTTGTTTTGATACATGGAAAGTTTCCTTATCAGAAAACTTCTTTTATTTTTATGAAAGTTGTGATTTCCAATTGCACAAGTACAATGACTGAGAACTCCTCACTAGCAACTCTATTATCATAAATGGTTTTTTTTTTTGAAGTAGGTACTGATGTATTTGCAAACATCCCGTTAGATTTTTTTAACCGTTGTGCGAGGCATCCCTTAATCATGTCCTCGTTTGTGAAGATTTCCAAGGATCGCGAAAGAGTAAAGATTTCACTCGTTCGACATTTTCATCTTATGTTCTATGTCACCCGTAACTTCCTTATGCTCAGTGAATAGTAGACTTTAACGGTGTTTTTCTATCATTTCTGAATCAAATATTCATATTTTTAGCAAACTAGAACTCTGCTGAGAATAACTGTATAATAATAATAATAATAATAATAATAATAATAATAATAATAATAATAATAATAATAATAATAATAATAATAATAATAATAATAATAATAATAATAATAATAATAATAATAATAATAATAATAATAATAATAATAATAATAATAATAATAATAATAATAATAATAAAATATTACTTGGGTAGGCCGCTAAGTAGTGCCACATACAATGTAAATTTGATTTATATACCCCCTGTGGAATAATATAAAGTAATATAAGCAGCATTGCAACATTCTTAGTACAAGTTTTAAATATTTTCCTCTAATGTCGAATAGTGTCACCACATTATGAAATGGGAGGAAAAACTATATTCGAAATTTTTATAGAAGAGCCACTAACTGATTGCGAGAAATGTATTTGAGATATTACAAAGTAAATAAGAGATAACTATTACGACTCAATTTGAATTGCTTGAAATTGTGATGGATGAAAATATTAAAATGAAAGGCATCTTGAAATCAGTTTATCAGTGGAAATTTGTTTTAAGCTTTTGAATTGAGTTTTAGTTTCCAATATTATTTTATTTATTTCAATTTATATGAACTAAAATGCATTGTTTTGTCACTAAACATGCTTCTAATAGTTAAGGGTATTTTTAAGGCTACTATAAAACATCTTTTACACAACGAAAGTTTCTTGCTTTGTGTTGCACATTTCTTCATCCTCTTTTGCTCAAAATTTACAAATTTAGGGTTGCCACTTCCAGACATATTTTTTCTTTGTAAAGGAAAGTAAAGAGATTATTACCTCATCGAAACACGCTCTTACTAACTCATTTCAATTTTCATTCAACCAATCTATTTCACTACACTACACTACACTACACTACACTACACTTCTTAACACTTCACTACGTGCGTCGACTAGCCCTACACTTCACTTTTCATTCAACCAATCTATTTCACTACACTACACTACACTACACTACACTACACTTCTTAATTCTTTAGCTTTATGAAACCTGCTTGGAGAAGGAACAAGTTAAGGAACAAATATCCCTTTCCTGTTTTTGATATTTTCTTAGACTTATAACACATTCATATTTTTATTATTATTATTATTATTATTATTATTATTATTATTATTATTATTATTATTATTATTATTATTATTATTATTATTATTATTATTATTATTATTATTATTATTATTATTATTATATTATTATTATTATTATTATTATTATTATTATTATTATTATTATTATTATTATTATTATTATTATTATTATTATTATTATTATTATTATTATTATGAATATTATTATTATTATTATTATTATAAATAAGTTTCTAAAATAAAAATAAAATTATTAACCAAAATTTAACAAAAAAAAATTTCATCCTTCTTAAAAATTTACAAATTTATTTTCCTTAAAATTAAAATTTCTTATTTACATTAAAAAAATTTTAAAAATTAAAAAATATTATAAATTTATAATCTTGAATTTGTAGAGAGAACATCCATAATAATCCATCGTGGAGATTGTCAAGTCTCCTCGAAATTCTAATGACAAATTTTATTCAATTACAGTTTGAATCACTATTTGCTGACTAATCAGATTTGTGTGATCGGCGAGTGTGTAAAATTGATTCAACAAAACTTCATTTACACGTTCATGAAATAAGATTAAAGAATGGAACATTAAAAGCTTAAACAAGAGGACTAAATTTATGTGAGTAGTTATATATATATATATATATATATATATTAAGTATATGTTAGCAGCAGCAGAGTTATATATATATATATATGTTAAGTATAAAGAAGTATATATATATATAGAGTAGCATATATACATATGTTATATGTTATATATTATATGTTATATATATAAGAAAGATATGATATATATATATATGTTATTACATACATATATATTATTATGCATACACATATACATATGGCTATGATATATATACATACATAGTATATACATACATTAAAAGTTATTGCTGTATATTAT
>JABUQX010116166.1:5000-7500 GCA_015478945.1 Trachelipus rathkii | reverse complement strand
AAATTCACTTTTCAGATGCAAACATCATTAAACAAAAACAAAACAAAAAACAAATTTTTAAGACCATTTTACAACAACTTCATCAATAAAAATATTGAATAAAGCCTGATGTTTTCTCGTCCTATGTCAGATTTGTGTCAAAATTGTTCGCTGACAAAATTATTAACCACGAATCTGTCACGAATTGACAGCCTAAAGGCATGTCAAATTTCCCTTTTTATTTTTATTTTCATTTTAGTATAAGACCTTATAAATCTTATATTTTGCATTAAATTATATTAACATTCTTAAATAAAAAATTACAAACCGAAATACACACACACTGCACACACATACAAACACACATAATATATATATATATATATATATATAATATATATATATATATGTATATTATAGTATATATATATATTATATATATATATATAGTATATAATAATATATATATATATATATAATAATATATATATAGGTATAATATATATATATATATATATATATATATATATATATATTATATACTAATATTATATATATATATATATATATATATATATATATATATATATATATATATATATATATATATATATATATATATATATATATATATATATATATATTATAAAATATATATATATATATATCAGTATATAATATATATATATATATAACTGATATATATTATATATATATATATATATATATATATATATATATATATATATATAGTAATAAACACAAAGTCAAGAAAAAAATGAGAGGTTAGTATTTCTAAAACGTCACCAAACCCCTCCCTTTTTGCTGTGACGTTCCTGCTGAGAATCAATCAGAGAGCAGTATTTCTATGACGTGAAAGAGGGCCAATCAGAAAGTATTATTTTGATGACGTCACTCTGAGTGCCAATGAGAGCCCAGGAAATTGATGTAATGACGTTATCATATTGATAACGCAACTGAATGGTGTGCTCAATATGATAACGCCATATTTTAGTTTTGTTGTTGTTTGCTGTTTGGGTTGTTTTGTTGTTGTTGTTGTTGTTGTTGTTGTTGTTGTTGTTGTTGTTGTTGTTGTTGTTGTTGTTGTTGTTGTTGTTGTTGTTGATCACGTTGTTTTATTTTGTTTCGTTGGCGCGCACCACACACATTATATATATATAATATATAATAATATATATATATATATATATATATATATATAATATATATATATATATATACTATATATATATATATAATGTAAAACAACATTCACCACCATATACAAAACAATACATCGTCCGACTCTAGACTGCGTCTCTCTTTACAGTGGCACCATTAGATAAAACAACATAAAGAAGCTTTAAAGCAACACAAAAACAAAAAGCACTAAGATCATAACGGATGTTACAACAACTACACCACAACAACACCTACACGTAATAACCTAAATAATTCTACCATAGACATTACACCTGACATGATAGCAACACAATCTTTGCCGAAACACCCAAACACCCCAACATCATGCCACAAGGCTCTCTCCAACCCACCCCAACCACAGACTCAACACCTCCGATCTTCACCAGCTCTATATTAAAAAACAAATTTGAACAACATATCACCGTCTACAAAACAACACATTCATACATCAACAAATTCCACACAACGCCTAAAGAAAATTACCAAGACGTAGACCACTGAAAAACATTTTAAAACAAACATACACCAGAAATTCACCAAATTCAGCTCGCCTACAAGAAACCAGTCAGTCATCCTTGCCAAATTAGGATTGCGGCACACCCAACTTACGATTATACTACAAACACAGAGTCAACTTAACTAAACCATACAAATATCTGTCAAACGTAGCCAGGTCCCGAAACAACATCCCACTACTACTCTGCCAGTCTATCTAAACTCTCAACCCAGGGCAATCTGAACATTTCTACACTGGAAGATCTATGGAGAGCGGTTCGCGGCGACGGATATTCTTGACGATGTATGTCTCTCGAAAATGGAGTGCGTCAGGTGAGAGTATATATATTACTAATATATATATATATATATACTATATATAATATATATATATATAGTATATATATATATATATATCATAGTTATATATAATATATATATATAATATATATATAATATATACTATATATATATTACTGTATTTATTTTTATTTTATTTATTTTAGTTTGTTCAAAAATACTTCTAATTTTAATTGTTATTTGTTCGACTTTATGGCCCTTAATATTTTTTATATTAATTTTATTTATTTAAATTAGTTTTAGCCTTAAATAAACGCATAGACCAAAATGTTCCGAAGTCCGATTTGACTACCGTCTGTGTCGGAATTGTAGTAAGCATTTGTATCATACACTAACCCAGGAAAGTCCAATAGGAGAATGCTTTAAAAGTAAGTATTTTTAGCAGCGCGGTCACTTCATTAGTTCAATCGTACTCTCTTTTTGTGCTCCGTATGTTTTTTCACCCTTTTATTGGGGGAAACAT
>JABUQX010116165.1:17500-23505 GCA_015478945.1 Trachelipus rathkii | reverse complement strand
CCTGTTGTTGTTTGAGAGAGATATGACCGTGAGGAATACAAAAGGTCAAATATTCAAAAAAGGGGTTCTCAAAAATTAGGGGCAAATTAGGGGGTGACACGACGCCCGGGTTGCTCCACAGGCCGGCTGGCACACCCCTTTCTTCGAAAAGGGGCTGCAAAAATTACGGTGCAAAAAGCCTCAGGGTAGGTTCCTGGACTGGGAAGATCTGCGGCGGCACATCGTTCTCCAAAATGGTCCTCTCCTACTACTTGCATGTACCAGCTGTTATCGATGCTGTATAGAGTATCACAATGATTTTTTTGAGAAAATGAAATTATAGTTAAAACACAAGTCAGTGAAGAAAGTTCAAAGAGCTTAAGCATGCTATTCTTGGGTACCGTTCTCTATATGTTAAAATCAAAGCTTCTTAAAATTATGATGAAGAAACAGGGGCTGATCAGCTAGTGCATTTTGACCAGATTCCCTTTGACTTGCATTAATGATATTACTGTTTGAATAACATTCTCTCGCTAAATACACTTAAGGTGAGCAGAAGATATTTCCTAGCTAATTCCTAGGTAAGATGCAATCAGGATGAAAGAGCTTTCTTTCATTCCACCCATAACGTGGATCAGCATCCATTTTCGTTCCATAAAGGCGTGCTGCAAAATATTTATCCACAGTAGTTTGAAGAGTATTTTCTAATTCATGCTGTTTTGTCTCACTGCTGCTTCTACGTTTGCGTTTTAACTTTTTCTCCTTTGATCAGTTCACTTGGTTTTTGATTATATCTCTGAATATTCTTCTGACCATTTTCCTTGTAGCATGTCATCAAGCACTTCCAGGAAAATGAATGTGTTTCCTTCTCAAGATCTGCCGTTTCATTTTCAGATTCTTCATGTGAATATGTATGAGACTGATCATTTTTGATCATCATTTTTGGTCATCAGAATCTGAACTTAAATGTAATATTCTCTTTAAATTTTATAAAAAAGTTTTGCGGAAATTCGAGTAGGAGTTAAATTTATTTTATTCTGATTCAAAGGGAACTAATTTGTATTGTGGATTCTAGAACTGTTGAAAGTACCATAAAGTTTCTTTCCTCTTTAATGGTATCAAAAAATGTTCAGTAACAGAATTAAAAGTTCATCTTTTCGTAGTTTTTACACCGCTATCCTTCCCAGGTTTTTGCTAAATATTTTTGCAATGCATTAACTACAGGTATTACAAAAGATAAATCTACATCATCATCATTCCTCTTTTAGTTAATTCTTCAAATGTTTTAGCAATCTAATTACTTATCTTAAGTAGCTCTCCAGTGATTTGCCATTACAGATTTCTAGAATGTTTTCGAATTTGAAAAATAATACATAATTGCAATTTTTTGCTCTATAGTCCTTTGCAGCATATAATATCATGAATTCCATCTTCTTTCCACATCTTGGATTAAGCTTTTTGTGCAATTGGCAAATTTTGAGATTTTTGAATTTCAGTTACTTAGTTGTAGCAAATGCGTGATCTACTGAAAATGACCTACAATTTTCCTACATAAAGTAATTAAATCTTTAATTGATTTTTAAGAAAATATAGTGTGGCGAATCCGACAAGGCAACAACTTCACAGCTGCCGCGAATGACGAGGCGGAGGGATTCTAATCCTCCCTTTTCAATGGTAGGTGAAACTCCAGAGGTGATACGCTCGCCACTCATCGCAACTATCGCTGGGTTCACTCCAATATCTTATCGGAACGCCTGTTGGCCACGGCAACGACACTGGTCAACCCACTTCTCTGCAACCCACGTTGGGGAAAACACGAAGCGCACAGTTATCAGAAAAGGGGAAGAAAGCGGGAGAGGGGAATGACCCTAACACTATCCCTGGTCACAGTAAGACGAAGACAGTAAGAAGAAAAGGGAGAAGGACAGAGCTAAAAGTGTGGACAGAAAAGGGATTGCGAATGGGCGAGTAAAAGAGTTCTCGCGACGATATATTTAATTGAGAAATTACTTTACACAATAATGGGCTACGCCCTTGGAGAATAAAACGGTGTACAAGAAGGGGAAAGGAGTGCCAGCCCCTACAAACGGTGTCCCTCCCAGGCCACTCCTGTCCTCTACACGAGACAATAGGAATGCTTTTCCGGTTCTTTTTGAAGCAACACGCAGTTATTCACTCTGGGGAAACTAACCACCACGGGAAGGCCACGGGAATAGAGAAATTAATGCACGGTAGATTTGCAAGGGATCAATGGAAGCAGGGCCCGTTCTTTCTTGCAGAAGAACCGTGCTGCAGACCCCTTGGGTTCTTTGCAAGCCGCTAACGGTTTCATCATTCACACTTATGATTTCAAACTACTCCATCTTACTCTCTCTTTTCGCCCTTACCTATAGAAGTGGCCCCGTGACTTTTACTACCGCTGTCAATCGTCTGCCTCTCAAATCTATTTCCACCTAAGGTCTGATTACTCAATTTGTTTTTTTTCAGAGACCTCTGAAATTGGGTGTCTTTGTAGAGCATTAGTTCAAGGAAATAATCAAAAAAAATTAGATTAATAACGATATTATTAGGAAGAATAGGAACGAGTATAATAATAATAATTAATAATAATAATAAATAACAAGAATTTAGTAATAATAAATGTTAGTACATCAATAATAATAATAATAATAAGTAATAATAGATAATTAACTTAATATAATAATAATAATAATAATAATCAATAAATAAAATAATAATAATATGACCTCTTTGAGGACTTAATTCCCCCACAATAGCATCATGTATTACTTATTAGCTGTAAGTAATGATTAAAACATGGTCTTTCCATATCATAACACCGTCGCTCTCATTACCTTTTGATAATGCTTTGGTGCATTATCTTGTTAGGACCAACATGAATATTTTCTTTTTTTTAAATCCAGCTCTTAAGTATTTCCTCACTTTTAGACATATATTTTCTGTTAGATGAGAAAGCACTAAACTACTGATTTGTAATTGTATTCAATAATTCTGTTGAAAATTCTTTATCAACTCCGAATGCCCTCGACATACTTAATAAAGCTTTCATCTGTTATTGAGCAAGTCCAAATATTGATGTTAATAATATTTGATGGAATCTTCTTGCAGCTGAATGTTTTATTTTGTTCTTATACCCTTTGTATATATTGTTGGATAATCTTCTTCTGAAAGTTACCACCTTGATGGAATATTGTATTTGTGGACATACGTGATTTACTTATCTCTTAAATTCAATGTCTTCTACATAAGAAAATGATAGATTGCCCACAGCCAAATCATTTTCCATTTTGATAAATGAATTTTCTGTGCTCTTTTCGATCAATATAATGTCCAAACTCTTTGTTTTTCTCAGCTTTATTTTACAAACAGTCGTAGGCTGAAGTAAGTCATTTTTATAGCAGATAGAAAGTTGATAATATGGGCATGGACATGGATCATCATCTGCTGTGGCTGTGAGAAATCATGTTTTCTTTTTTCGGCCACCTTCCTCTTGAAGATTCAGATATTTCTGTTATCTTCAAATATGTGGTTTTATGTTCTTTTCAAGATGGATCTAGTAAAGGTTTTGTACTATAATATTTGAGCCTCTTCTTTTGAATTTCCTCATTGAATAGTAAGTATATTCCTAGTAGGCACAAAGAACACTCAGCTTTGACTATCACATCGCTTACTTTAATCTTAAAATAATTCCACACTAGAGAAGGATAATAAAATAGGACCTGTAAATTAATTTACAGATTTTCTTTATATTTTTAGATAAAATCTGTAAAAAATAAAAATAATACTATATGATATATATAATATTATATATATATCATATATATATATATATATATATATATGTACTATATCATATATATATTATATATATATATAATATATATCTATATAATATATAATATAATATATATATATATATATATAAGTATATTATATATATATATCATATATAATATATATATGTACGCAAACAATTGAAATATTATATTTTGACCTATCTAATGATATTCTTGAAATATAATTGTGAAGTAATTTAGGTTTTGCTTGTAGAAGTAGAACAACAAAAGTATCTTTAAATTTCTATGAGTTAGAGACCATAGTTGGGCACGACAACGAAAAAAATTATCGCGATAACCAATAAATCGATAAAGAAAACTTCATCATCGATAACAGATATTCGATAGCTAGCGATAAATTTATCGCCGATAAGGCGATAACCGATAAATCGATAAATCCTAAATTCCGAACTTGCTATAACGAAATTGATATTTTAAATAAAAATAGAGAAATCTAAATTTTTATTTTTTATTGTAAATAAAAAATCTTGGTTAAACTTTCATTTATGGATAATATCTATAGACTAATTGATTTTATTACAGGCGTAGTAAGGTAAAATAGTTTTATCTTACCATGTTGTAACTATTTTATATTGCTATAAAGTAAGATAAAATAGTTTAAAAATCTTGTCAGTTCAGTTCTGCAGCCATTGCATGTTATCCTTCATAAACATGAGCATATTAAAGTTTTCATTTGACAATGAAATCTTCTTGGCTCTTTAGATATCCTTGTCAAGGGAGAACTATCCCTCCACTGCGGAACTGAACGGCATTGCAGTGTTGTACCTCAAGAAGAAATTATTGAGTACCTTCTCACTGTTGAAAGTCTGGGTCTGGAAAGGCTGTCTGTCGATTTGGCCTGCAGACACACCTTTGCAATGCGAGCAGCTTCGTACTTGGTTTACCTTTGATGACCTTGACCTTCAGTGTAATTATCTACATCACAGATGCTGGAGTAGTAAGTACTCCACCGTCTCTATGTCCTCGGCCTCGCTAAAAAATAAAAATATCGATTATCGCTAAGTTTGGAACAAAAAGTAGCGCGATACCGATAAATCAATAACGATTTTATCAGATAACACATAACCCGATATCGTTATAGCGATAAATTATCGCGATAACGACCATCTATGTAAGAGACACTTTTTTGCAATTTTTTTCCACTATTTTAATTAAATGCAAGTTTGAATTTTATGTTTAATTTTTTCATTTATTAATTTTAGCTGTTAATAATAAAATAATTATTTTCTACCGTAAAAAAGTTTTCTTTCAAAAAAACATTTATATTTTTATCTCTATGTCATAAATAAGTAATTTCTAAGTTATTACATATTTTTGTTTCAATAAAAAGTTAATTCAGGCATGAAAATATTTAGTTTTTGTAAGTGTATTTTCCCCTCTCTTGTTGATAGATTATTATATTATATGAAATAATTTTGCTTTTAAATTTAGAAGAAGAACGATAAATTGAACACTTTATATACACTCTTTTACCTGTTTAATTAACTGGCGTTTGTCTAGAGTTAAAAACACCCCTTAAGCCTTTTCATAAAAGGGACACATGGATAAATCATCATTTATAGAAAAAACTACATTCTCATATATATATATATATTATGATATATCCGCTATATTATATATATTATATATATATATATACTATATAATATATATTTATGATATATTATATATATATATATATATATTATAAGATATATAATTATATAGTATATATACATATAAGTAATTATTGGTTATTGCTGAAAACTTGAATCTCATTCCTGACTCCGCAATATGATTACCAAAGAAAGTCGAAGAATTTGTGGCCTTTGGATGAGGAGTGTAAAATGTAATAATAATAATAATAATAATAATAATAATAATAATAATAATAATAATAATAATAATAATAATAATAATAATAATAATAATAATAATAATAATAATAATAATAATAATAATAATAATAATAATAATAATAATAATAATAATAATAGCCGTTTCCATAAGTCGACTTTTGAATTTTATCGCACTGGTTTATTTTAACTTGTATATGCCTCTATATCCTTATTAATTAGAAAGTTGTTTACACGTATCTTGACCTTGATCTATTTCATTGTAGTAAATCAAACAATTAACTCTTTAACTTCATCTGTTTCAAGTAAAAAA
>JABUQX010116165.1:7500-12500 GCA_015478945.1 Trachelipus rathkii | reverse complement strand
ATATATAATATACTACTATATATATATATATAATATATCATTCTAGGCCGGGTTCACATCCTTAGCTCGTGTAAATAACTACGTGTACAGGCAGGCGTTATTTCCTATGTGGAAATTAGATATATAAATATATTATAGTATACTAATATATAATAGTATATATTTTGATAATATAGTAATGATTAATATATCATACTAATATACTACTATAAAAGATTACTGATAAAAAAAGTAATATATTATATAAGTATATTATATTTATAGAAATCTATAAATTTAATAGATTTCTTATTAGATATATCATAACAAAGTATACAATAATTCATTTTTGAACTTCAAAAAACAAGTTAAAATTAAAAAAAATAAAACAAATTTAGGTTTATATAACTAACATATATATATATTATAATATAATATATATATATATAATATATACTAGTATAATATCTATATACTATACTCTATATATATATATATATTATATAATATATATATATATAATGCGTGTGCGTGTATCGCGAGCGAAGTGAGGAAATGATTCAATGCGAGCGTAGATCGCTTTTTAGGCAAGACTGAACGCTCACGTTCCAGGGGAGCGTAGCGACGTTGCTTGTTATTGTTATTATTAATATTACCATTTCTTTCATGTTCTTGTTTCTGCCATTTTTATTCATATGATGATTTTGATTTTGTTATTGCTGTCATTGTTAAAGTATTTTAGGCTTACCTCTCTTCTTGTCTTTTTCGCAGTTATTTTCCCTTCCCCCCCGACCTTTCCTTTCATAGAGTCCACAACCCAGTTTCTTCCCTATTCCTTGCAGTTCTCAGGCCCCTGTTCTTGTGCTTTTCTTGTACACGTCTTAAACCCATTCCCTCCGTGTTTAGGGTACAGAAAAAAACCCGGTCGGTCTCCCTTTCTCCGGAACGCCTGTTGCTGGGACCCGACCTTGGCTGACCATTGTGTAGGCTGTCCCGCACTTGGGCACGTAATCTTGGGCTCCGTGTCTGTGCCTTGTGGAGCGTGGCTGTTATTTTTTATCTTTGGAGCCGGACGCGGAGTTAAGGGGAGCTTTTCCTAGGCCATACCCACAGCTCTTCCCACGGGGTGGGGTTCCGGGGTGGGAGATTTTGAGCTCTGTGCATGAGATGGGGGCTTTTCAGCGGCTGCGCTCCCAGGGTGTGTTATATTGTTTTTCATTGGTTTTATTAATATTTTCGTTTATTTATATTGCCATGTTGAAGTAAGTAAACTTTTTTTCTTATGAATAAAACTGTCACTACTGCTTTTGGGAGCCTCGAGTCCCTGTCTGCTCCTTGTCCATCAAGTCCCATACCCATCAATTCCTACTCATTGACTCATGCTCGTTGTTACGGAACCGACCACTTCCTCTATTCCGGCTAACAATTCCTCTCTCAGCAAATATCCAGCAACTCTGTCTCCCAAGAATTCAAAATCAAGACGTGAGCCAGTTCGTCAACCGGTTTTACTTTGGTTTTTTGACCCACCTCCGAGCGTGAAGAATAATTATGGTCTCCCTCTCTACTTTAACTTGAGCTATCCATGGTCTCTTTAACTAACGCCAGAGTCCTCTCACACTCAATGAAGCTTTAGAAGATGCCCTAGGCACTACAGACCCAGAGATTACAAGTATGAGGAATGGCTCCCTCCTTGTCAGTGCTGCTTTAAGGAGTCAGAACTCTACACTTGAACATATCTCTTCGTTGGGTGGCATTTCCGTCCTTTCCACCCCAGACGCCATTTGAAATACTTTAAAAGGCACCATTTTTGTTCATGAGGTACTAAATGATGAAACTGTGGCCATCGTTAATCATTTGAAAAGGAGATCTATAACTGTCACCGATGTTTATAGATTTCCTCCAACCAGAACAGCCCAAATCAAATTGAATGCCAGACTGCTATTCACTTTTAGTACTCCATTTTCTCCTACTTAGGTTAAGATCGGTTTTACGATTTGCCCTGTAGGCCTGTATATCTCACACCCTAGACTGTGCCTCCGTTTCCAGAAATTCCGGCACCCCCATAAATTTTGTTGATCTCCTCATTCAACTTGCTCGTACTGTGGCGGTGATCATCTGAAACCCTGTGACCTTTCCGCTTGCTGTCCAAACTGCAAAGGTAGTCATTGTGCCTCTACCATCCATTGCTTCTCTTATAAAATTGAACAACAGGTTCTGGAATATTGCACCCTCCTCAAGCTTGACGGCCGGGAGGTATTCAAGCGTGAGAAGGAAACGCTATTGTACGTTCCTTCGACTTTCCTCAATCCTGCTAGGACTAGAGGAATGGCTGGTTCCCAGTCTCGTTCCAACCGTCCATCCTCAGAAACCCACTTGTTACATCTGCCTTCTACGATACTGGCACCGCCATCTCGAGAGTTAACTGTGTTCTTTCTTCTCCTGACATGAACCGCACTTTTACCAAACACGACTCTCCGGAGCAGACTTCTCTGACCCGTGGAGGATGCTCGGCAAAAATCCACTCTCGACCAACTACCCCGCAAGCCCCACCTTCAGCCAAAACCCCCCTCTTGAATCTGTCCCTTTTGTTGTGTCAGTACAAGGCCTTTCTCGTAACACCAATAGTAAGTACTTCTCTTTCTGCCCCTGTTTCTTCCTGGAAACCTTCGGGCCACTTACCAAGTAGTCTCCCCTTCCATGAGGCTGAGCCTTCATCTTGTCGACCACCCCTATCCCTTTCGTATCTGGATTAAGACTTCTTGAAAAAGTTTTGTGGCCAAACCGTCCTCTGCTGTTCCAGCTATTTCTTCCAAACGAGCATTTAGTTATGCGTGCTCCCACAACCACATGGTAATCTGCATCGATCCCTTAACATCTCAGGAATTAAAAGCTCACCACTCCTTCTTTAAGTGACTCTGATTCCTCTTCGGATTTTTGTATGAATGTTTCACTTGATTCTCATTCCTCTGGACCTCCTCATTTCGGGATCCGCAACTCCTTATCCCCAAAGGATAGAGAGGAATCTCGGAAGGATTCACAGAAATCCTACCTTGACGATTAGACGTCGTTTGGTACAACCGCTGCTTTCATAGTGTTTCCCTCCGTGGAACGATTCCCTTCCTTGACTCAGGCATTTCATATTTCTTTGGACACTATCCTCACCGTAGCGAGATCCTGCATCCCAAGTTCTACAGCTCGTAAGAGGTCTACTGATCCTTGGTAGTCCCCAGAGTGCACTTTTAAAAAGCGCGAAAAGAAAAGGCTCTATAAACTGTATACACGAATTGCTAATACCGCTAACCTGATACTATTCAAGGCGGTTGCAGCCAGATCCCGTCGTTTAGATCAACGGAAAAGGAAGCAGTGCTTTCCTTCTTATGTTTCTTCCGTCAGCTTCTCAACTCCAATGTCTTCGGTTTGGAAGGTAGTTCGGAAAATTTCAAGGAGACACTATGAATCCTCCACTCCAGTTTTCCAGTTTAGACCCTCAATCTGCGATGCAATTTTCGCCCTAGCTCCTATGGCAGATGTCCATGGATATCATTTTTTCAACATCTCTAGTGTCCCTAATACTCGGGTGCTTTTCAACATATCTCGAGCCTCTTCTCAACAACCCGACTTCTCAGAGGTGCCGGATGTGGACCCCCAATGTAAACACTTATTCACACTGCCTGAATTCACATCTGCTATTTCTGGCAGCAAAGACGGTGTACTTGGCCCGTCGATATTTCTTATGAAACGATAATCCACAGTAACCCTTCGGCTCTGGCTTTTCTACTTTGTATATATAATAGCATATGGGTGAAAAATTCCTTTCCCCGGCCTGGTTTACCGCTTTTGTTGTTCCTATCCTGAAACTGGGACTAAAATCCCTCTCCGTCGTTAAATAAATACTCATTTATCTGATCTTTCACACTTAATAGCTGTTGGAGAAAATGTTTACTTCTCTTCCACTTAGAGAGCCTTTACATTTTCTCTAATTTTCAGTTTGTCTTTCCCAAGCACAATTCGACGACCAACCATCTTCTTCACTGACCTCGCCCTCTATGTTATGGGTGCCAAGCTTCCGTGCATAGGACGACAACTTCAATCTGCCATTAACAGTATCACTGAGTGGAACGATCGTCGCGGCTTCAATTTCTACCAGACTCTGTCCAATTTTGGAGAAGGGGTCAGAGGGGTTTGCATGATCTTCCACCTCCTTCTCTCACCCTTTATGGCTCGCCGATTCTGGCCAAACAAACTCTCAGATTTTTGGGTATCCTTTTGGATGAAAACCTCAGGACGGAATGTCTTCACTCTTTCGACTTACTTCGCCATCTCACCTCCAAGACGTGAAGCGATGATAGGAAAACCCTTCCCCATTCATTTATTCCCTTAGTTCGATCCAAACTGGACATGGCTGTGTAGCATACGGGCAAACGTCACTTACATACCATCGTCTCCTCGACCCAATCTAGAATGAGGATCTTCAAATATCCACCAAATATGCCTTGAGGCATAGGCCATTGTCATGCCCTTGTCTCTTCGTTGGGAATATCTTATGTACACCTCTTTGATCCGTCTCCAAACCCAATAGCCTTCAACTTCAACCTCGTTCATCAACGAGATGTCTCAGCAGCCCCCAATATTGGCCTTTCGTTATTATACTGTATCCAACATTTTCAACTATTTGAACATCCCTTTGCAGAATGTCTTAACCTATACCTTGCCAAATGGCGCGAGTGGGTTCCTCTGTCGACATTTTTCCACGGATGTTCTACTTCAGGTTGTCTAGTTTTACAAAGCATCTCACACATCCCTACTTACTAAAGGCTAATTTTTATTCCCACATTACATTCCATATAACCTCCGTGACTGTTTTCACTGATGGTTCCAAATCGAGGGTGATGTGATGCTTCTGCGGTTTTTCCCTGATCTCACTGTTACTCACAGGCTCCCCTTTTATGCCTCAGTTTTTTCTGGTGAACTTAATGCTTTTCCCTTGGCAATTTCAGATATCTTGACCATTCCTAATACAG
>JABUQX010116164.1:12500-17137 GCA_015478945.1 Trachelipus rathkii | reverse complement strand
AAAACGACTGTAAACATTGTGTTTGAGATTCAGGCAATTCCGTTTATGCAGTGGAGGCTCATATCTTATATGAGAAACATAATAGTATATATTTTATATAATATGTATATATTTTTGTTTGTTTATATAAAATAGGCTGGTATTTTAGTGGTAGAGCAGTCGCCAAACAAAGTGAGGGTTCCAGGTCCCTAGTGGTGGGAGAATGTTAGCTGTTCTCTCTGGCTTGGCTTTGTCCTGCTCGGACGTTACTTGAGTACACCCCTCCCAGATTAGCCCGCCCGTGAGCGGTGGTGTTTATCTGTAAAAAAGAAAAAAATTCTCTGAGGTTGCGTAGTTGGTTGTTTTTCTTTACTGACTCGTTCCACTTTTTGAAAACCCGGCACCTGCTCCGAACCTCTTTTGTTATATAGTAAAAATTTGGCTTGGGCTCCTGCCCACCCCAAAAAAATGACCTAACTGGTCCAGCCTGCAGCGCTGGTTCTCACATTTGATCTTTTTTATTTCAGCTTTTAATTTAATGTGAACGTTTGTTTGATTCTTTCTTTCTTTACCTATCTCTCTTCCAAGACTGGGAGTAAGTGCGCTACAAGCATCGAAAAGAAAAGCAGGGAGAATATGACAGATGTCGAAAAGAAAGCCCAGCCTTTACCGCCCTCTGTACCATTAATTAGTGAAAAACTCGGGCGTCACAGACAGAAAATCCAATTCTAGAGCTTCATGGGACAGCGACGGGCCCTCACTATGGTAATCAATAATGTAAGGGTTCATCCCCTGGCCCAGGTGGGCCACAACCATGCCCCCATACAAAACCCTGCCATTCTCTCCTAATATGCACCTTTATTTTTCATAAACTCACATTTCTCTCCTTCAGATATCTGTTCACCGACTCGATCCACTTTCTTCGGGGCCTTCCAGCCGGTCGGTTCCCAACACACACTCCCACTATACATCCGCGCTTAACAGAACGACGACACGCTCCATCCTTTCCGGCGGGCCGACCAAACCATCTCTCATACTTTCATTTATTCTCTCATTTACCCCTTTCTTCACAAATTCCACACAACTCTCTAATACGTTCATTCCTCATTTTATCAATTCTTCTCACACCTAGCATGCCCCTAAGATTGTCCATCTGAACACATTGAACTTTAGATCTATACTTCTTATTCCAGACCATAGTCTCACTACTATACAATAACAGGTAACAACATACCCTCATGCAAGACCCTAGCGCACTCCAGACTTAGTCCTTTTACATTCACCAACGATTTAATTGCACCAGCAACCTTCCTGCCATTCACAACTTTCCTACTACACTCTGCATCATCCGTTCCCTTCTCATCCAACAACACATACCCTAAATATTTAAACTCAGACACTTGTTCCAGCTGCTCACCATCTAACATAACTACACACTGAGGACTATCCTCCACCAACATAACCTTACTCTTATCTACGTTTACTTTCAACCCTCCTTTACATACCCTGCCAAATCTCTACCTATCCTCTCCAGAACTCTCTTCTGATTCGCCACACAGAACCAACATCCATATAAAGTAGGCACCCTCCACTCATCTCCATTCTCCATCATTCTAACACCATTTCCTGCCATCCCACCTCGAATTCTTTCATAACCCCATCCATATACAAATTGAATAACCAAGGAGACATAACACAACCCTGTCTCACCTGCTATTAATCCTAAACCAATCACCATTGACACCATTTATTCTTACACACGCTTCACTATCGTCATACATACTTTTGATTCCAGTCTAGAAGCCTACCATCAACAATTCATATATCACTAATACCTGCCATAAAGCTTCCTATATAATCCCCATCATACGCCTGTTGCAAATCCATAAAACCTAAATATAATTTGTTCTTCTTCTCCCTCATTTTCTCAATCATTTGTTTTAATGTAAAGATTTGATCCACACATCCTCTACCACTCCTAAACGCACCTTGTTCTTACCAATCAGTCCTTCAGTCACTCGACGCACTCTTTCGACCAAATGCCAGCATATACCTTCCCTACAACACTCAATAAAATTATTCCCTATAATTTCTACAGTTCTTTTCTCCCTTACCCTTATAAGGTACTATTACCGTTTCCTCCAATCCCTTGAACTATACCCTCCATAAACTATTACACAACTTCCAAATCCAATCAATCACCATCTCGCCTCCGCTCTTGATCATTGATATATATATATAATGATCATTGATATATTTAATGTTTGTTTTTGTTGCCACCTTTCAGAGAAATGGAGTGGGAAAATAAAGATGTTACGTTGACTCAGTCTCATGAGTCTAAAAAGATATTATGTTGACTCAGTCTAGTGAGTCTAACAAGATGTTATGTTGACTCAGCCTCATGAGTTTAACTTTCTATAGATTGTCTTCTTTCTTACTACATTCATATTTCTTTTCTGACTCTTTTCGTCACTTCTGCTAATTGTGCTTTACAATTTAAAAAAATATCCCTATTACGAAGCAAGTTTTTGAAAATGTTTTCTAGTGTAATAAAATATGTTCATGAAGTATGAAAATAAAAGATACAAATTTTATTATAGCATCACGTTTGCGAAAAATATTGTAATGCACCAACAACGTTTCAAAACCTTTTTGTAAATAAACTTTTTATTTAGGGATAGAGCCTCCTTAGAAAAAGAGTATTACTTTTTTATAATTTATTGTTAATATATTTCTCTAGGTTTTAGGAGATTTTACTTTTATTAATATTATAATAATTTCTTTCTTTCTTTTAATTTTATAGTTACTTTTCTTCCATAACTTATTCTCCTAATGGAGAGTACATAATCGGAGGCGGAAAGAGCAAATACGTCTGTTACTACAGCGTTGAGGATCAACTTTTAATCAAGAAATTTGAAATAACTCAAAACAGATCCTTTGACGCCATGGATGTAAGTTACGATTAACTATAATTTAAATAGACTATGGTTTGAACTTTTTAACTGTGTTCATTGTTAATTACAAAAACTTTTAAAGGACTTCATTTAAGGTTATTTTACACATGAAACCCGACTTGTGAGTGGGACTGTTCATGACAAAACTGATTCTGTGTAGGGTATTCATGCCAGAAATTGCGGCTTGTCATGCCCGGCATGAAAAATAAAATCAGTTTAATCTAAATGAATTCTTGCGAGTTACTAGTTACCCTACCTACAAAATTTGCAGTTTACAAAGCAAGTTATGACAGTTCTGTCATGACTCGTGTGTAGTAAAAGTTGAAACCTGTAATTTATAGCCTGAAATGCTTGTAACCATGTAACCTTTATTGGATTTTAGAATTTGAAACGACAATAAGTTTCTTTACCCTTTGAATTATTTAATATAATCCATGAGTCAAAACGAATAATAATGATTTATTTCAGAAAACGATACGCCGAAGTAAAGTAACCGAAGAAGGCATAAATTTGTCCTTGGTTGGTACTAGAGATCAGGGACGCAAACTTAAAGTGCCAGGTGCCATGAAAGGTTCCTTGACAGAGCGAACACACAAACCCATTATCATGGTCCATGGATTGGCTTTCTCTACAACAGGTAAGAAATCTCTATATTCTGGAGATTATTATTATTATTATTATTATTATTATTATTATTATTATTATTATTATTATTATTATTATTATTATTATTATTATTATTATTAGGTTACTGTGAATTGTTATTTTAGGTCTTGGTATCTCTTTTTAGTTTACGATCCATTCTAAGAGCTTTCTTCCAAATCAAGCTTTTTAACATTGACCTGGTTTGTAGGTTCCCCTTGGAGACACTGCTTCTGGAGACCGTGACTCTTCTCCACGGTAACACCATAATATTCTAGAAATAACTTTTCCCATCTAACCATCTCCTTTAAATTTTCCCTTTTTTTTTAATTTTTTTTTTAATAAAAAAACTTGATCACTTTTCCTTCTCATCCTGTGCAGTTGTTATATAATCTCCATATATGATCTAAGGGGCACCAAACATATTCTCTCTTAACAGGGATGTGGATCTGGTTTCGGCTCCGTGTCCTAGCTTCCTAGTGTGTAAAAATGTTTGTAAATGAATGGTAATCCTTGGATTACCATGAACTTTGAGGTTAGACCTCTTTACAAAAGAATGAGAAAAATAATAACTTTATAATTATTATTATTAAGTATTAGTGTTAGTATTAAGCTCAGAGTAAGAATAAGACTATTAGTAATTGTTTCTATATTTCAGGACGGAGTTGGGCCGCCTGTTCTACGGAAGGAGTTCTTATTTACTCCTTAGACGACGACTGGATCTTCGATCCTATTATGTTAGAGACCTCCATCACTCCTGCCTCCGTCAGAAGGAAACTTCGAGAGAAGGGTTATTCCGTGGGTATGTCCTTTAGGGCAATTGGCACTGCAACCTATAACAATTCATCCAGATATATATAGGTTAAGTTAGGTTAGGTTAGATTGTTATGAATTGTGTCTCTTAGTGAATTGTTGTTAGATATCGTGCCTAGGTTCGTCATTTACATTAATGATAACTTCTTTTGCTAGTAATTTTACTATATTAATAGCTCTTATTGCAGTTCGACAAAAATTATAATAATAAGGAAAAATACATACTACTACTTTGTTCTTTTGTTATAT
>JABUQX010116164.1:0-10000 GCA_015478945.1 Trachelipus rathkii | reverse complement strand
CATACACTATGCTATGGGCCTGTTTGAAGGTTAAGGTATTAGTATTTATTAGAACAAAAAAAAAAAAAAGGAAAAATAGAGAAATATAATAAAACAGGAATTTAAAGGAGGCTTTACACTACCAGAAGTTCGAAATAGCAATTAAAAAAACATTGCTCTGTTTTGACTGAGAATTATTTACTCTATAATTTTTTTTTTAAAGATAAACCTCATGGGCATATCTCTATTCAAGATGGGTAACTTAAGGTAATTGCTACCTAAGATTCGGACGAGGTATCGAACCCTGACTCTATACCTCGCGACTCAGTTCACGCTACACTTTAATTTAATGAAATTCACACTCATAAACTTAACTTTTGAGTGATAGCTGCTTGAACACCGCTAATGTAGATGCAACTTGAAGATTAAATAGTAGGTGGAAATTTTAGCAGTAGGAAAATAGTAGGTGGAACACGTGGAAGTACTAAAAATTTTGAAAAATTGTAGGAAACCCTTAAAAAAAAGTGAAGTAAATTTAAAGAATGTAGAGATTCCATAGATAAATTAAAACTAAAAAAGTTGGCTAAAAAATAGATAAATTAAAACTAAAAAAGTTGGCTAACGGGTAGAGTGAAAGTTTTGTTAGCTTGATGGGGTTAAGACACTTAGAAAGTTAATATGTAATATAAGTTAATAATGTTTATAAAGAATAGGAGTCTAGGACAGTTGGAAGATAATTATTCAGCGTCTTCAATGACAGCCGCGTCCCATCATTCACGTTTAGAGGGAGACCTGGAGATGGGAAAGGGAGGGGAGGGGAGGGGAGGAGAGTCAGAAGGGGGAAAAACGATTTTGGGGGGTTGAATCAAAAGCCCTTTCTTTCCTTCTCTGCAGATATGTCCCACTTCATTTACCAGTTTAATGAACGCCTCGTGGTGTAGGGGATTGACTCGTCGACTCTCATGCGAGAGGACGCTGGTTCAATCCTCTGCGTAGCAGTTTGTGTTTTATCTTTCTGGGGCAAGAATTAAAACCGGCTGCGAACACGAGGTAGCGACAGGCTTGGGATAGCCGGCATTAAAGTTCGATTTTCTGTCTGTAGTCCTCGCGTGTTACCCCTGAGAAGGGGACAAAGCACGTTAAAAGGATTTATTTTTAATTTTTTTTTTTTTTTTATAACCACACCTAACTCCTATAGTTTTTTTGATTAAAATTAGTGATGTGACGATGAATCGAAATCGGTATCGGCAAAATTGTACCGATTTTTGAATCGTAATGAATCTATTTTTTGCATCGTCCTATTACAAGTTAAATATAGTTCAAATTAATGAAAGATCAAATGATTAATTAGTTTGTTTCTTTTACTAGTCAGAGGTTTACTAATTAGGGTAATGATATGTCATGCTAACGTACAATTAAAGATAATGAATGATCTTGTTTAAATGTTTCCTCATTTTCCTCGTTATAATTAAATTAATAAAGAACTTTTTTCCTTTACAGATGTTCCCATAATGAATACATGTTGACTTTCCTTTTAAGTCAAGCAGCACTCAGACGAAGAAAGCTTTCCATAAAGGGTAGAGTGAAAGAGAGTGTAGATTCTGATGACACGGAAGACGAAGTTGAGGATCCTGAGGAGGAGGAAGTCACGAATGAAAAAAGAAAATATTCTTTGGATAATACGAATGAAAAAAGGAAAAAATATTTGGATAATATGAACATATCAAACGAAGAAGGATTAATATTTTCTGACGATGAAATGTCTTGACAGTAAAAAAATTTGATTAAGATTTTTTTTTTATCCTCTTACATTGTAGATTCGAAGTTTTTGTTATTTTTTTTTGTTTTGCTTAGGTTTATAATCTTAATCCACATTCTTATCTCCATCCATAAAATGTGGAAATCGTGAACATCATTCTCATCCATGATCATTGATATACTTAATTTTGAAACCCTCGACTGTTATCTATTATATTTTGTACATTAACGATTTTAATATACTTATTGTTGCTCTTGTATTTTGTAACTATTGGTGAGGTTACTTTGGAAAGAGACACGGTTTTTTTGAAGCTTTAGTGAAGAAAAACATTGTGTAGGCTACAAAACCTTGAGTATTTATATATTTGAGATTATTTTAGCCATGTATTAGGGTACATATGTGGTGCCTTAATAAGCTGTAGCTTTCAGTTTGAGGAGCCGTTTTGATTATGCCTCATAAACAGAGTTGCAGAATCTGTTTTGGGTGGAATTGGATTTAAAATAAACTTTTTTTGACGTGCCAAAACCGGGGCAAAAGGATTTTTTTGCCATGAAATAAAAGGGTACTGACTGGGAAAATTTGGATGTGATTTAACCGCATAAAAGGCTTTCGTCAACAGGATGTTTTGTTTCAAATTATTTGCATGGTTGTCATAAAAGTTTGAGTTTATAGGGCATTAAATTTGTGTTTATGAACTGGTATACCTGCAGGGAACTTTTTTACGTAAAAAAATGTTTTTTTTTTTAAATTTTAATGCAGTATAATCGTTTTAAACAATGTTCTAGAAAGTGAACATTTTGAGGATGGTAGTGTCCGTCAATTTACACTTGGTAACATCATAAACAACATATGTAATTAAAAAACAAAAATAGAAATAGTTTAGCTTGCATAAGAATAAAAGAAGTGGAGAGTTAATGGCTTAATTTTAATAGCGGTGTTAGACAGAGATGTGTTATGGCTATTTAATTTGTATATGGATGGGGTGATGAAAAAATTAATGGTAGGAGTGGCAGGTGAAAGGGTTAGATTGATGAACAATGGAAGAGAGAGTTGGGGTGGCCTGGATATTATACCAAATGATTTGGTTTTGTGTGGCGATTCTGAAGAAAGCCTGAAGGGATTGGTAGAACAAGGGTGTGGAAAAGGTGGGGTTAGAAAGTAAATGTGGAAAAGTGTAAAGTGATTGGTAAGGAGAGTCTGCAGTATGAAATCATGATGATAAACAGCTGGAACAAGTATGCTAGTTTAAATATTTAGGCTATACTCGTATGATGGTATGAAAAGGAAACGGATGATGCAGTGTAGTAGAAAAGTTGAGTAGTAGGAAGGTTTTCTGGCGTAATTAAATCTTTGTTGAATGCAAGGCAACTAAGTCTTGAATGTGGTAGGGTTCCGCAAGATAGCAACAGGGTAAAATGTTACCTCTGTTAATGTATAGTAGCGAAACTATGGTGTGGAATAAGATAAAATGCAGTCTGTTCAGATGGGTATAACCGTATGGGTGTGTGATGAGGAGAATTGATGAAATGAGCTTGTTAAGGAACTGTGTGATGTAAAGAAAGGCATGAATGAAATAATAAATGAGGGTGTATTAAGATGGTTTGTTATATGGAAAGGCTGGATGATAGGCGATTTGGGTCACAGATGTAGGTTGGGAATCGATCGGCAAACCTAAGAAGAAGTGGATTTGGGTCAGTAAAAGAATGTCTGAAGTAAAAGAATGTTAATTTTACAGGAGCTAGAAGAATGGTGCATAATAGAAGTGAATAGCGTGGTTGAGTGTCAGGTTGCATGGTTGTGAGCTTAAACCAAGGTGATAAGTTTTGTGTCTGTCTCCTTTTCCTAGATCGTGCATGTTGTCCTTCTCTTTTCTTCTATCCAATGATGTCTGTGGAACTGTGAGAAATGTGGAAGAGGAAGTAACGAAGATGATGGACAAATGTGCTTTTCCTTAAGTACCTTGTCGACCAAGTCGGCAGTAGAAACAAACCCATTGTTTCTTTGTTTATTTTAGTTATTCATTTATCTTATATTTTTCAGTAACTAGTTTTGTTTTTGTATTAATCGTGTAGAGATGGACTTTTGGTCTCTAAGTAATACTAAGTAATATAGTAGATGAAAAGTGTCATATAGTGTCAAGTGTAAAGGAAATGTTAAGTGGTTACCATTCGTGTAAGGACTTTTCCGTATCCTGTAAGGTAGCATACTCGTGAGTACCCCTGTTAGGTCCAGTTTAGGTGCACCTTGTAGATACTGGCCAAAGCTTGGAAATTTGGAAAGTGAGTGGTTACCTGGTAAAACTGTGATGGTATATGGTGCCACAAATAACTAGTATTAACCTTTCGTATAAGTATCACGTGGATACTTAATAGAAAAGAACGTCTTATTTCTCATTTTTATTAAACAAGTTTGAACAACAAGGAAACAAAGGGTGAGTTGACTTTTGTATATGTGTTTGCTGCCACTGTATTTTATTCAGTGGTAGCAGAGCGTAGTTACGATCTACGGACCTCTGGTAGTGTGTTCCTTGTTGTTTGGGTTTGTTTTGTTGAGGTGTGTGTAGTGGTTGTAGTGGTAAAAGATGGGAAAGGAAGATGATGGTAGTGGTAGTAGTACTGGTGGTGAAAAGAAAGTGGAAGTGGTTGTAGAAAAGAGGGTGCGTAGAGCATGTCCGGAGTTTAAAGGTGATTTAAATGCAGATGAGTATGATGTGTGGAAGAGTAAGGTCAAGTTGTGGTTCAAACTCTGTGGTGAATTTGAACAACCAGCAGGTGAGTATTTATCTGAAAGTAAAGCTTCAGAGTGTGTGTGGATGGTGGATTGGGAGTCGTTGGGTAAAAAGAAGGAGTGGATGAAAATATACAGGTTGATGAACGATACAAGTGAAAGAAAGCAAAAGGGATAGTAAGATAAGCTATGTGAATATTTCTATATTAAGAGGAAGGATGGTGAATCAATGAGAGAATACGCAAATAGGTATGAGTTGATTGAGAGAAGGTGTAAGATCGTTGGTAAAGTGGATTTGGGTGAAGACATGAAATGTGTTCATCTACTTGAGGGAGCAAATGTGAGTGAGAATCAAAGGCAAATGGTGCTAGCGTATTGTGGCAAGGACGAGTGGGTGTTCGTACTTTTCGTGATGCTCTGATTAATATATGTGAAGGTTTTGGGAGAAAAGGTGAGAACAAAGTGAGGGAGCTGAGGGTGGTGAGAGTAGTTGGTATTCAAGTCAACGTGTGTCTGGGCCCAGAAGTGAAGAGTGGGTTAATGGTCAATTGTTGAATGTGAAAGACAAGCATGGTGTAGTGAGTGAATGTAATATTTGTAGGTCAAAATTTCATTATGCGTATAAATGTCCGTCAAGAGGTAGAGGTAGAGGTGTTTATGGTGATAGTAGGGGAAGAGGTAATAGTAGTGTTGTTGGTGTTGGTAGAGGTAGAGTAGTAGAAACTGTAGAAAGTAGTGCCGGTGCAACAAGTGGTAGTAATAATGTGGTTGATGATATGATTTTCTATGGTGAAAGAGTAAGGAGAAATAGTGAAGAAAGTGTGTGGAGGAGAAAGAGATGTGACTTGTGTAGATCGGACAAACACTTGTGGAGAGACTGTGATTTATATGGAGATTATAGTGAGTTGTGTGTCAAGAAGAAAGAAGGTATAAGTGGTGTGGATAAGGTAGATGTGGAGAGTAATATAGTAAGTAGTAAAAGTGGTAATGTTGGTAGACAAGTAGTGGATAGTCTAGGTGGTATGGGAAGAGGTAAGAGTGTCTATGAGAGTTGTACTGATACTGAGGAGTTTTTAAACAGTATGGAAGCGTTTTTGGGTAGAAATGCTGTTTTGTATAGTAGTGAGAGTAGTACCTCGGATAATGAACAAAGGATGTGTCATACGTTGTTCGAAGTGAATGATGAAGGAAAAAAGGAGAACAAGAGTGTGGGAGAAAGTGGTGAAAAGGTAGTAGTGATGAGTGATGAGGAAAAAGATGGAAATGGTAATTGTAATGGGGATGTAAAAGTAGACAGAGAAAGTGAGGTGGGTGTTCTGGAAGTGAAGTGTAGTGGTAAGTGTATGTTTTGTACAAGTGAAAGGTGGGGAGAGAAAGATATAAGATTGATAAGTTTTGTGTCTGTCTCCTTTTCCTAGATCGTGCATGTTGTCCTTCTCTTTTCTTCTATCCAATGATGTCTGTGGAACTGTGAGAAATGTGGAAGAGGAAGTAACGAAGATGATGGACAAATGTGCTTTTCCTTAAGTACCTTGTCGACCAAGTCGGCAGTAGAAACAAACCCATTGTTTCTTTGTTTATTTTAGTTATTCATTTATCTTATATTTTTCAGTAACTAGTTTTGTTTTTGTATTAATCGTGTAGAGATGGACTTTTGGTCTCTAAGTAATACTAAGTAATATAGTAGATGAAAAGTGTCATATAGTGTCAAGTGTAAAGGAAATGTTAAGTGGTTACCATTCGTGTAAGGACTTTTCCGTATCCTGTAAGGTAGCATACTCGTGAGTACCCTTGTTAGGTCCAGTTTAGGTGCACCTTGTAGATACTGGCCAAAGCTTGGAAATTTGGAAAGTGAGTGGTTACCTGGTAAAACTGTGATGGTATATGGTGCCACAAATAACTAGTATTAACCTTTCGTATAAGTATCACGTGGATACTTAATAGAAAAGAACGTCTTATTTCTCATTTTTATTAATCAAGTTTGAACAAGTTTGAACAACAAGGAAACAAAGGGTGAGTTGACTTTTGTATATGTGTTTGCTGCCACTGTATTTTATTCACAAGGGATGAACCCTGGCATTAACGAGATTCAACAGTGAAGGCCTGTCGTTAGCGTTGTGAAGCTCTAAATGGATTTTTGGACTGCCACAGGTCGCACTTGGGGGGGTATGGGTGGATGCGGCTTCCTTTTCGGCTTAGGTTATGTTCTTCTACTGTAAACTGTTCTGTCTCCGTGCATTATGACCCTACTTGTGGGGACCTGTAGGGAAGGTAGAGAAAGAAGGGAAAAAAATGGGAAATAAAAATTTTATTAATGGACCATGAGCTAACTGAATATTATCTCTCAAACTCAAGAAGAGTTTGACGATACTTGATTATTGCTTTAGGAAAAACGGTTATATATATATAGATTATATATATATTATATATTACTATATATCATATAGAATATTATAAATCAGATTTTAATACATACCCGAAATAAATTATATAAAATTATCTATATATGTATATATATAATATAACTATATATACATATATAGTATATATATATATATATATATACCGATTATAAACATGAAGTATAATATATATATTAAATATATACAAAGGGGGCATTAACGCGTTAAAGCGTTTATCCGTTAATTTAACTCGTTATTTTTTCCGTTAACTTTTAACGCTTCGTTAATTCGAAAGATACAGTAACGGACTCATTAACACGATATAGAAGTTAAAATTTTTCCCTATACATATCCGTTAATCGTTACTTAATTTACGAGTTTTATAAAATATCTTCTTATTCATGATTTTTTTAAATTTTATTAGATTTGATTTTTCATTAACACTTTATTTCAAAATTTCCTAAACGCTCCTCTCAATGCTTCAAAAACTTAGTTTTATTCTTACACGTTATTATCCCGTTTAGAAAGTTTTGACGTTTTTTTTTTTGCGTGCACTATTCTCATTCCTTTATTGGTTCGCTGCAAGAAAAAAAGACTTCGATAAGTGACTGTTTGCCCGTTCAATGGTCGATAAACTTTATCGTTAAGTTACTTGAACTTGCTTCTTTCATTACCAGTGAAAAATATAAGAACTAGTTCCTCATAAGCGCTCTGTAACTTGGAAAATAATATGTTGGTCAATTCTTCTTTCGAAATCGTTGGTCTATCCTATTATTTTTACAATAATAATACTACCGGGTGTCCGTTGAAAGAAGCTCCCTAGTTCCTTCATGCTTTAATTATACACAGCGTAAGGTATACAATATCAACGCATACTCATACATCCAAAGCAAGGTCATTGAAGGAAATTTTTCCTACCAATGTCGTCAATAGGTGCCCTTGATATGATAGGGGATAACCATTCAGCCGATTATCCAATCTCCTAAACATATCGTTACAGATCCGGAGTAATGCGAAAGGAACGGATGTTTCACATTGATCTGCCCAATTCAACTCTGCGTATAATTGGGCAGCCCCCATAGGAAGAAATCGCCATGGCGTTAACGTCGGGGACCGGGGGCCAGATAATATAGATCTCTGTTCGTCATGGTATTCATTATGACCAACCCAAACTGATCTGGGAGAAGTCGTTCAACACCGCTCGCAACTTGTGACTCCAGTGCGGAGGGACTCCATCTTGCTGCACATATAACGTTTTAACCGCTTCAATCTCTAATACTGTGAAGAGCCATTGTTGTAACAGTATCGAGATTTTATGGCATACCCTGTTAAGGTTGTTTCATGCGCGAAAAAGAAACGCGTTAGACTGCGTCGCGGATACTGCGCGCAGAAAAAAGACTTAAGCCTTTGGGGAATTCACGATCGTGTTTACAAGCTTCATGCGACGATTTCAGGACTCCAATTACGCAAAATTTTGGCATTCTACCTTACCCTTGAGATGAAAGGTGGACTCATCGCTTAACACTACACGATCTAGAAGGCATCGTCTCGAACCTAACACTGCACAGCAAAGGTAAACCGTTAGAGCCTAGTCGTCGGGCGCTTTAAAGCAATGTACATAACTTTGCCAACCGTTACTGCACGCATGTGTTAAACGATTTCCTTAACACCTTCCACACTGTCGTTTTTGGCACCCTCAGTTCGTGACTTGCTCTCCGAACGATTCTTAGAATGAAGAAAACGAGGCCCTGCAATCACTCCTCCACATATCTAGTACAGTCGCTCATTTGGCCGTCACCTATAACTTTTCTTCCGATTTACAAAGACATTCATTAGTTGCAAATTGCCTATACCATCGGCGAATATTTTTGCACATATAGGATCACATTGGAAACGTAAACCGATACGCATGTTGAATCGTAATTACATATTCCACACTGCGTAAGGCAAAATTGCTAGAACGACAAAAAGCTTTATCCTCAGACTCCCAGTTGTCAGTATGTGCGTGCAACGCACTATTGAGAATAAAGACTACATCTGACTGCGTCGCTCATGCGCGGCCATGCGCCGTATGTCGACTATCAGAACTCGTTCTGGCGCACAGTGCATATTTCGAAACCATTGCAACTTACTCTCACTTTTTCGTATATTTGGAGTATTGCTATATTTGCTGTTATAATAAAGCATTGATACTACTGGAAATTCTTTTCACGAACACCCTACTTTGCCAGTATTAATAATAACGGTATTTACGCTTTGGAAAGTATTCTTCGGGACAGCAGACAAAGCTATTAGGCGATTATAGCGTCAACAGCCTAATTAACGATTGTCCCAAAGACAAAGAAAACAAGGATACTTTGTGTTACCGCTTGGTTGATCAAGAAGAAAATTAACTCAATTATTTATTACTATTCCACATTATTGTGAGACGCGTTTAACTGCATAAACGATTTAAGCACGTTACTTACCGACTACATCTTTACGATAAGAACGCCTCTCTCTCACTCACACTCTAATACTTCTTCTTGTATAAACGATATGTAAAATTTAACGACGTTAACCTTCTCATTAACGGTGCCCACCTTTGTATCATATATCTATATATATATTACTATATATAATATATACTATTATATATCATATATTTATATATTATATATTAATATTTTATATAATATCATATATAACTAATATACTATATCATATATATATATATATATATATCATATATTGTATATATATATATATATATATACTATTAGTATATATTTATAGTATATATATATTATATATACTATATATAATATATATATAATATATATTATATTATACTTTAATATATATATTATAGTAATATCATATATATTTTATATATATATACTATATACTATATATAAATATATATATATTATATATATATACTATATATATATAGTATATATTAATATATATAATATATTATATAAATATATAATATATTATATATATTATATATATACTATATATATATATATTATAATATATATATTACATGAGGGGGAGAGTTACACGCATACTCGAAGCATTGAAATTACCTCCCATTTTTAATGAGCGCCTTTCTCTTATGGCGTCACACCTCACCGCGCTTGCGCTT